>JAJPUD010034674.1:0-10713 GCA_023553655.1 Myrmecobius fasciatus | reverse complement strand
GCCTTGCTGTACCAGATCTAAAACTATATTATAAAGCAGTGGTCATCCAAACCATTTGATACTGGCTAAGAAATAGAGCAGTCGATCAGTGGCATAGGATAGGTTATCAGGATAATCTAGGCAATAACTTTGACAATTTAGTGTTTGATAAACCCAAAGACCCCAGCCTTTGGGATAATTACTCGCTATTCGGCAAAAACTGCTGGGAAAATTGGAAACTAGTGGGGAAGAAATTAGGGCTTGATCCATACCTAACACCACATACAAAGATAAGATCTAAATGGGTTCAATATCTAGATATAAAGAGTGATTTTGTCAGCAAACTAGAGGAATGTAATATACTTTACCTCTCAGACCTGTGGAGATGGAATAAATTTATGTCCAAAGAAGATCTGGAAATCCTAACTGAACACCAGATAGATAATTTTTATTATATTAACTTAAAAAGTTTCTGTACAAATAAAACTAATGTAGACAAGATTAGGAGGGAAGCATCAAATTGGGAAATCATCTTTACCTTTAATGGTTCAGATAAAGGCCTTATTACTAAATATATAGAGAATTGTCTCATATATATTTATATAAGAATTCAAGCCACTCTTCAATAGATAACTGGTCAAGGGATATGAACAGACAATTTTCAGATGATGAAATTAACACCATCTCTAGTCATATGAAAAGTTGCTCCAAATCACTATTGATCCGAGAAATGCAAATTAAGACAACTCTGAGGTACTACTACACACCTGTCAGATTGCCTAAGATGACAGCAAAAGATAAATAAAATGAATAAATTATTGTATATGAATGTTATGGAATATTATTGCTTTGTAAGAAATGACCAGCAGGATGATTTCAGAGAGGCCTGGAGAGACTTGCATGAACTGATGCTGAGTGAAACGAGCAGAACCAGGAGATCATTATGCACGGCAACAACAATATTACATGATGATCAATTCTGATGGACATGGCTCTCTGCAACAAAGAATTGTCTGAAACCAGTTCCAATTGTTCACTGAAAAAAAACATATACACCCAGAGAGAGGGATATGAAATATGGACCACAACATAACATTTTCATGTTCTCTATTGAGGTCTGATTGCATTGTATTGCCTTTCTCTGATTTTCTTTTTTTTTTTCTTGTAGATAGGATTTTTCATGCACAACTTGTCAAGTATTTCAACATTATTAACATGCAGTGGACTTCCTGCCATCTAGGGGAGGGGAGGGGCCTGGGGGTGAAAGTTGGAATGGAAAGCTTTGTAAAGATCAATCCAGGGAAACCACCCGTACATGTGTTATACAAATAAAAAGCTTTAATAAAAAAAAACAGAATTTGTCAAACAGAAAGAGGACAAAATTTCATGGAAGAAAAATATTCCTTATAAAGTAGAATTGGGCAAATGAAAAATGAGGTACAAAAGTTCACTAAATAAAATAATTCATTAAAAATTAGAATTGAACAAATGGAAGCAAACAACTTCTTGAGAAATCAAGAAAGAGTAAAACAAAACTAAAAGAATAAAAAACACTGTAAGGTATTTCATTAAAAAATGACCTGGAGAGTTTATCCAGAGGAGATAATTTTAAAATTATGGAACTGAAATTTGGCTTAAAAATAGCCTCAACATCATTTTTTAAACTATTATCAGAGAAAACTAATACGACATTCTGGAACTTAAAAGTAAAATAGAAATCCCAAGGATTAATATAGCCAAATCCTAGAGCTTTCAGATGAAGGAAAGAATATTGTATGTAGCCAGAAACAATGCAAATATAATGGAGCTACACCCTGGATAATCCAAGATATAGCAGTTTTTCAATTAAAGAACTTTGGACCTTAGAAGACAATATTCTAGAGGGCAAAGAGAATAGGATTACAACTAAGAATTACCTATCCCACAAAATTGAGTATAATTCTTTGGTGAAAGGTAGGAGGAAGAGATAGACCTTCAGTGAAATAGAGTACTTTCAAACATTAAAAATGAAAAAAAACAGAGCTGAATAGAGAGTTTTTACTTTCAAATACAGTACTTAAGAGTAGTATAAAAGGTAAATAAGAAAGGAAATCATAAGGCACATAATAAGGTTAAACAGTTTCCATTTTTCCATGAAAAGATGACATATATCTCATAAGAAATTTCTCTTTATTGGAGCTATTAGAGAGAATATACAAAAGACAGAGGGCACCAGACTGGACTAAATCTAAAGGAATAATATGTAAAAAAGTAAAATTAATGGAAAGAGAGGATAATAATTAATTGGGAAAAAGGGAAAGGGAGAGGTAAATGGAGTAAATTCTCTCATATAAAAGAGCAAAAAAAAAACTTTTAAAGTAGAGAGGGAAAGGGGAGAGAGGAAAGGTAAGGAGGAGTGAATGAACTTTATTCTCATCTGAATTGGCTCAAAGAGGTAATAACATTCATACATATCTATTCAATGTGGAAGTATATGTTACCCTACAGGAAAATAGGAGGGGATGGGGATAAGAGGAGGGGTGATACAAGGGAAGGTAGATTGAGGGAGTGATGATCAAAACAAAAACTTTTTGAGAAGGGACAGGGTGAAATTAGAGAGAGAATAGAATAACCAGGGTGAAGTGAAATAGCATGGAGGGAAATATAATCACCAAAAGTAACTATAACAACATTAAAAAAACAGGTTTTTTTCTGATAAAACCCTCATTTCTCAAATATATAAGAATCTCAGTCAAATTAACAAAAATAAGACGTTCCTCAATTGATAGATATGAATAGCATTTAGATGAAATAATCAAAGTTTCCTATACCCATATGCAAAAGAATGCTCCAACTTACTATTGATTGAAGAAATGGAAATTAAAACAAACCTATAATAGTATTTTGTACCTATTAAAGTGACTAAAAGGGCAGAGAAAGAAAATGACAAATTAGTGGAGAAGATGGAGGAGAGGAATGAAATATTAATGCATTGTTTGTGACATTGTGAACTGATTCAATCATTCTGCAGAACAATTAGGAATTATGCCCAAAACATTCTAAAATCATGCAAATCATTTTGACCTGGCAATACCACTAATTCTTCTGGGTCCAAAAAGTGTTGAGGAATAAAGAAAAATTATTAACATGTACATGTGCGAATAATGGCTATAGCCAAGAAATTGAAGGCAAGTCTATTAATTGGGGAATGGCTGAATAAATTGTGATATGTGATTATGATGGAATATTATGGTACTATAAGAAGTTATGAGCAGGATGATTCAGAAAAACCTAGAAAGACTTCCATGAACAGAAGCCAAGGAGTGCATTTGTATACAAAGTAACAGCAACATTGTAAGATCAGGTGTAAATGAATTAGCTATTCTCAGCACTACAATGATCTGAGACAACTCAGACATACAATGAAAAATGTTATCCATCTCCAGACAAAAGAAATTATGTTTTCAGAATACAAATTAAAACACCCTTTTAAAAATTATTTTTCTTAAGGTTTTCTGTTTTGTTTTGTTTTGGTCTATGTTTTTACATGATTATTAAAGAAATGCTTTAATGACTACACATGTATAACTTATCTTGAGTTGTACCTTCTCAATGGGACTAGGGATAGGAACAGGGAGGAAATGAGAGAAAACAGAACTCAAAGTTTTAAAACACAAGTATTAAAATTGTTTTTATATGTAATTGGGGAAAATAAAATCATAAATTAATAAATTAATTAATAAATTAAAAGATACTCCTGTGCATGATACAGATTCTAGAAAGTCATCCCCTTTTCCTCATGCATCATGCTGAGGTGATATTCTTAAAGAAGAAAAATAAACATAAAAGGTTAATTCTATTATTGCTGATTAAGTACTAATTTTTGAATTTATTTTATCAAGTTTATTTTGAGAATTTATCTTAACATATTTAACCCCTGTTAATTACTTTGTGTTAACTCTTCCATAATGTTGCAGCATACTAATTAATGAAGCCATTTAATAAATCTATATCTTGGATGATTATGAAATTCAATTTTAATAAACTTGTCATTTTCTGTTGCATTACATAAAGGATAATCTAATGAACACTTTGCAACAAAATTTTGTACCAATATGTCTAAAATTTTTGTGCTTACTTTTTTAGAGTAGGATGGACAAACTACTTCTTTCTCATTTTCAGTTTCCATATATCATCAATATTTCTGTGATATTTATTTAAAATTATGTAAATTGATAAAATATTTACTTATATATTATCTCTATATATATGTAACAAATATAAATACATATTTTTCTATTGGTGCATGTATGTGCTGCTCCTATAAATGGTAATGAGCTAAAGAGCCCCTTTTAATTTGAGCAAAGGGTTGATTCTGTATTCTAATATTATGTTGTGCCTTTTATATTTAGCTAGGAACTGATAATAATTAATTACAAGCAAACTAAAAATAAGCAAATTAGTTAGACATAAAAACAAACACATTAACTTTCTAAAAAAAATTAAAAATGTGATCATTCCCTAGGAATCCCTATTACACTGAAGTCTAGATGAAAGATCTCAGATTATTTTGTGGGGATTTCTTTAATTTGTTGGGTTTTGTTTTAACAATTAGATCCTGAGGTTTCCTCCTTCTCATTCAATAATGGAAAATATTTTATTACCAATGTTGTTGTTTTACCATCCATAAACAGCTAAAAATCTTAAAAAATCAAGTATAGCAGGGACTAGCAGTGGATGCACAAATTATAAAGAGAGAAACAACATTAAAACATAGGAAAACAATTCATAACATAGTATATATAATATTTGAAAAATTTAGAAATCTCACTAAATATCACTAACCCTAAGCCATGCATGCTGGTACAGGAATAAAAAACTGAAAGAATAACAAAATATTTGTCAGGTACTTACTATATGCCAGATATTATGCTGTTCTGTGTATGTAAATATTAAATAAGAAATAGCCTCTCTTCTGAAGGCATTTACACTCTAAACATGGAAAGGCAACATGTAACAGTGTTGATTAGGATCTTTTAGTCCAGGGATATACAAAGTTTTGAGGAAACACAATAATCAGATAATGAAGGCACGAGGCAGACAGTAAATTTTTTTATGAATGTATAGTTGGATAGGGCATGTAGCTGATTCAAGGACTATGTAAGGCTATCCCCTACACAAAATATGCTAAGTGACCTATTTTGCCCACACTCTCCAATCAACTATATTGATACCTGAAGTTAGAAATCCAAAGATGAATTTATCAAGATCCATAGAAAGAGGGGTACCTATATAGTAGAATCATAAAATTTCCCCAGAAAGTTACTCCAATGTATGTCAGAGTGAGTGATTCTCTCTTGAGAAGAACAGACACAGCTAATTGTTAACCCAAAAGCAGTAGAAACTTGTGTTAACCAACAACATGTATTAAAGACATAAAAGAAAATCTCTCCACGTTCAGTATCTAAACATACTGTGTACTTTTTGAAATTCCCAACATAATAATAATGTTATGAGAAAGAATCTAAAAATTATATTCTATGACCCTGAAATCTTAGGCAACAATCTGAAACTAATAAAGGCATAGGTTGTACTTTCCTTTGAAGTGCACATTGAAGACAGTGGATGCAGAAGAGACAAATTAATTCATGAAATAAACATCAGGCTAACATTACATTTGAAAATGAAAATTAGATTTCCTGAAGACAACTGAAAATATAGGGATGATACATTCCTTGTCAGAGATGGAGTACACTTAACAAATGATAAGAACATACTTCCTGGATGATTGAAATCTCAATCAAAATATATTTAAGTCAAAATAAAAGGTAAGGGATTCTTAATGCTAGATATCATAGATAGTATAGTAGCTAAAGTGAATGAAGAAAAATTGCAGTTGAAACACCCAAAAATTTTTAGAAATCAAAATTCAAGAAAGAAATGTTATAAAATATATGGTCTTGATTAGTTGTACCAAAATATCCAAACCTTAAGGCAAGAAGCACATGAGTTAAAAGTCTTAATGTTAAGTGGTAAATCTGACCTCTTAAATGTCACTGAGATTTTTTATATTAAACTAATTACTGTGTGATGCATCTATATAGGTATATATTATAAGAGGATAGATAAAAAGGGACATAAAATAATATATTAAGAAGGTATGCTCATGTAATGAAATCTAAGAACTAAAAGGTAGAAATATAGTCAATTAATTAATTTCACATTGATATAATATTATTTAATTAATTTTATTTAATTAAGCACAACACACTTGACTAGACCAGACCAACCCAACAACACATTGTTAAAGATTACAGTACCTCTGGTCCCAGTATGGAAAGCCAGTGACTAGGCCCTGTTTCCTTGCAAAAGAAACTTGAAACAATGTCTCCTTGACCCAAGGAACAGAGCTCTCATCTTTTTAAAATGAACAACAACAATAAAAAAAAAAACCACTGACTATATAAAGCTACTATAGTGACAGGAAAGATCAGAATACAAACTCAGAAGATAAAAACAGTGACAAAATGCATAGTTGTGAAGCCTCAAAAGGGAATATGAATTGGTATTAATCTTAAAAGGTTTTCTTGGATGAGGTTAAAAAGAATATTAAAAAACAAGTAAAAGAGATAGAAGCAAAGTTTGGAAAAGAAATGATAATTATGCAAGATAATTATGAAGAAAATAATCAATAGCTTGGAAAAATAAGCATAAAAATTGATGAAAGGAGCCACTCCTTAAAAAATAAAATTTGGGCAGCTAGGTACTGCATCAGTCCCGGACTCAGGAGCACCTGCATTCAAATCTGACTTCAGACACTTAACACTTCCTAGCTGTGTGACCCTGGGCAACTCACTTAATCCCAATTGCTTTAGTCAAAAATAAAATAAAATAAAATTGACCAAATTGGGGGAAAAATCCACTGAAGTAAACAATGCCTTTAAAATTAGAATTGGCCAAATGGAAAATAAGGAAAAAAAGCTAACTGAAAAAATAATTAATTAAAAATTAGAATTGGATATTTGGAAGCTATTCAGAATCAATCAAATATCAAAAATAGAAGAAAATGTAAAATACTTCATTGGAAAAATATTGACCCAGGAAAACAGATCCAGGAGAAAAATTTTATTGCACTACCTAAAAGTCCTGATGGAAAAATGTACTTGGACAATATCTTTCAAAAATCAAGGAAAACTGCTCTGATGTCCTAGAACAAGAGAATAAAATAGTCATTGAAAGAAATCAGGAGTTCAGAGAACCAAGGGTCTCTGCCGCTAGTTTGTTCTGTGACTAAAAGCTTCCCAACTGATTCCCACACCATATTTATCCTGAACTGCACTCACCTTTTACCCAAGTGACACAAACCTTTCCTGAAGTGCTTCCAAGATAACTTAAGCTGTAAAATTATTTTATCCCAAATTTTTATTGATTCTGTGTCTCCAGAATCCATTTAAAGTCTTGATTAGTGTTGTTTCCACAATAAACTGAAAAGAACTCAAGCTACTTCCTTCTTGTCTTTACCATCTTCAAAGGTGCAGTTTTAAATAAAGACATAACCAGGACTTACTGAATAATCACAACAATGAATATATAGAAGAAACATCAAAGAAACATTCTTGAATTTCAGTTAATGCAATATGCAGAAAAATTATGTAAGTGAAAGTGGCTGTAATACTTAATTTTGAGTCTTTCCCATGAAGAGAACAGATGCCATAATATATGTTTAAGGGAAATAATAACCTTTAAAAAAGTCTAATGATACTATGCATGATAAGACTGAGTTAAACTTTTATCTTATTAAGTTTAATGGCAAAAATTTGAAAAGAGATTGACAACTGCTGACTGTTGAAATATGATGTTTTATTTTTCAGATACAGATATGGTGTTGAAATATTTAAATGTAGCATTTGGTGCTTATCTATTTATTTAGTGTATGAGTTACAATAAGTCTATTCACTAATTGCTATTTTTTTAAGTTTCTCAACTTGATATTGAGAGGGAGAGACAGAGACAAAGAGAGAGACAGAGATTGAGAGAGAGAGAGAAAAAGAAACAGAAATGAGGAGAGAGAGAGAGAAACAGAGAGAGGAAGAGAGAGATAGAGGGATGGAGAGAACAAAGAAAAATAAAATGAATGAGAATACAGAGTTCATAATTTTAACTGAAAAAATTTGCAGAAAGTTTTTTTTTTCTCCTGAAAAAGCTTTATTTCTCAAATATAGACAGAACTGGGTCAAAGTTATAAAAAAATAAGAGCCAGTTTTCAATTAATAAATGATCAATTATATGAATAGATAATTTTTAGAAGTTATGAAAGCTTCTACAGTCACATAAAAAGCTATAAATTATTATTGATCAGTAAAAATTGCATATTAAAACAAACCTCACAAATATCAGCTTGGCTAATATGACAGGAAAAGAAAATTACAAATGTTGGAGAAGATGTGGAAAAACTGGGACAATAATGTTCAGCTGGCTGAATTGTGAACTGGTCCAGGGATTCTGCAGAGCAATTTGGAGCTATGCCCCAAAGACCTTATTTTAGTCTCTTTGAATTCTTTATTATTTTTTTCTGTTTATCTTTTTTATGTTTCTCCTCAATCTTGTATTTGAATACTAAATATTTCATTTAGCTCTGATCTTTTCATTAGTAATGCTTCTGTTTTACTGAATATTTTTCTTCTTGAAAGATTATACTCTTTTCTTCTGAGTATGTTATTTTTCATTGAAATCTTAGCTCCTTTGAACTTAGGAATATCCTATTTCAAATCTTCTGCTCCTTTAAGGTACAAACATCTAAATATTAATTTATCCTGATTGTGCTTCCACAATATATGGATAATTTTTTTCCTGTCTGCTTGCAATATGTTCTCCTTGAACAGGGAACTTTAGAATTTGGATAATATTCCTTGGAATTTTCATTTTGGTATCACTTTCAGAAGATAATGGGTACATTCTTTTCATTTCTATGTTAATTTCTGATTATAGGAGATCATTGCAGGTTTTCTTGATAATTTCTTGAAACGTGATATCTAGTCTGTTTCTCACTGTTTCTATGTGTCTCTGTCTCACTCTTTCTCTCTGTCTCTCTGCTCTCTGTCTCTCTCTCTGTATCTTTGTCTCTGACTCTGTCTCTACCTTTCTCTCCGTGTATCTGTCTCTCTTTCAGGTAGATCTATTTTCTAGGTCAGTTGCTTTTCCAGCAATATATTTCACATTATCTTCTATATTTTTTTCATTCCTGTCTACATTGTCATCTTGGTTCCACCCCTATTTTTTCATTTTTTTGATTATGCTTAATTATTCTTTTTATATCTATATATTTTTAAATAATTGCTTTCTTTAGTGAGATTTTGTAGCTCATTTTCTGTCAGATCAGTGCTGCTTTTTAAGGATTTCTTCTTTTCAATGGATTTTTGGGCCTCTATAATATTTGGTTAATTCAGTTCTTCGGATGGTCTTTTTCTCTTATAATTTTTGTGCTCCTTTTACCAAACTGTTGAATATCACTTCATATTTTCTTCTTTCTCATATTTTATCCTATTTTTTCTCCACTTTTCCCATGTGATTTTAAAGAATCATTTCTGGGATTTTCCAGGAATTATTACTGGTCTGACTAATTTACATTTTTCTTTAAAACTTTAAATCTTAGTGCTTTGAATTCACTTTCTTTTTCTATGTTTCTGTCTTGATCTTTCCAAAGTATGGTAACTTTCTATGTCAGGTTTTTCTTTGTGCTTGTATGCTCAGTTTTCTATCCTACTTCATGACATAGCTATATGTTAAATTTGGGCACTCTGCCTAGAGTACAGAGTACACTATTTCAAACTTCACATCTTTCTTGCTGTTATTTTAAAGCTAGCTATGGGGATCTGTAGGTTTTTGGTTTTTCCAAAGTAGTATGATCTAAGAAGAGGTGTGCAAGCACTTTTTCTTGAAACATTGATAGGTTCCCTTTATCCCTTTTGCTACATCAAGTAGTCAGCTAATGCTCCTATTCACTCTGGAAGTATAACCCAGAGTTGCATATGGGCAACGCAAGCGAGTCCTGCATCTAGAGCCAGAAATCCATCACTTGTAATCTCCTTATGACCAGTTGTTTAACCCTATTACCATCTTTCCTATAAGAAATCACAAAGCTGGTGCTGGTGGTGCTGATGAACTGCCTCCAGGTTGTACTGCTGTCCCCTTGCAAAGATCTAGCCCTATTCTGCCAATACAAACTTTTTTTTGCAACTTCCTAAATTATCCTGGGCTGGAAAATTTGTTTTACTTTCATCTTTTGTTGGTTTTCCTGTTCTAGAATTCAAATTTGGACATTACTTTCAAGTTACCTGGAGTAAAGCTATGAAAAACCATGAAATAAAAAACAGATTATAAAGACTGAAAAAATAGAGCAGAATGTGAAACATTTTATAAAAGAAATGACAGATCTGGAGAACAGATCACTAAGTGGAAATATAAGAATAATATAAGAATAAGACTGCTTGAAAGTTGAAGTTATGACCAAAAAACAAAACAAAACAAAAAAAAAACAAAAAAACCTTGACACAATAACACAAGAAATAATCCAAGAAAATTGTCCTAGAGTGATAGAACAAAAGGGGAAAGTAGAAACAGGGAAAAAAAACTACCAGAAAACACACAGGAATATTATTGACATATTTCAAATCCATAGATTAAAGAGACAGTTTTGTAAAACACAAGAAAAAACAAATTCAAATATGTCGAGCTACAATTAGAATTGTACAGCAC
>JAJPUD010034673.1:0-10713 GCA_023553655.1 Myrmecobius fasciatus | reverse complement strand
GATTCATAAAATCAACCCTCATTCTATAAGTATCTATAACATAAATATAGTTCTCAAGAGTTATTTTTTCTTGTTACCTTTTTATGTTTCTCTTGTATTCTGTGTTTGTAGATCAAATTTTTTGTTCAGTTCTGGTCTTTTCAGTAGAAATAGGTGAAATTCTCCTATATCATTGAATGACCATCTTCTTCCCTGGAAGATAATGCTCATTCTAGCTGGGTAACTTATTCTTGGCTGTAATCCAAGTTCCTTTGCCCTTCGGAATATCTGATTCCAGGCCCTTCGATCCTTCAAAGTAGAAGCTGCTAGGTCCTGTGTGATCCTAATTGTAGCTCCCCGATATATAAATTGTTTCTTTCTGGCTTCTTGTAATATCTTTTCCTTGGTATGATAATTCTGGAATTTAGCCACGATATTTCTGGGGGACTTAATTTTTGGGTTTCTTTCAGGAGGTGATCGGTGGATTGTTTCAAGGAGTATTTTGCCTTCTGGGTCTAAAATATCAGGGCAGTTTTCTTTTATGATTTCCTGGAAGATAGTGTCCAGGTTCTTTTTTTCATCATGGCTTTCACGAAGCCCTATAATCCTTAGATTGTCTCTCCTAGATCTATTTTCCAGGTCAGTTGTTTTTCCTAGGAGATATTTCATGTTTTTCTCTATCTTTTCATTTTTTTGTTTTTGTTCAACTGATTCTTGAAGTCTTGATGAGTCATTCATTTCCAATTGTTCGATTCTAATTTTTAATGTCTTATTTAAACAGTTACTGTTTTTAGTTCCCTTTGGCAATTGACCAATTACATTATTTTGTTTATTGCATTCTTTTTCCATTTTTTCTATTTTATTTTGCAGTGATCTCATTTCGTTTCCCCATGTTTCTTCTAACTCTCATTTAAGATTTTTTATGCAATCTTCAAAGAAAGCCTTGTGACATGGAGACCAATTTATGTCTCTCTTTGGGGCTTTTTCTGGAGTTGCTTTACCTTTAGGGGCCTCAGGATTTGAGGTCTGTTCTTCCCTCTCTCCATAAAAGTTGTCTATGGTGAGAGCTCTTTTTGGTTTTTTATTCATTTTTTTAAAGGTGTGGGGTATGTTTAGGGCAAAGGTGGGACAGCTGCTTTAATTTGCCCTGGGGCAGTTCTGCTGATTGAGTTATTTCAGGAACTGGGCAGTTCTGCTGATTGAATTATTTCAGGTACTGGGCAGTTCAGCTGATTGAATTATTTCTGGTGCTTATCAGTCCTGTTATTTGATTGATTGCTTTAAGGTGCTGTGTAATGGCAGATAGTTATGATGCTCATCAGGGGTTCAATGGTTCACAATCTATCCCCCTCAAAAGGGAGACCCTCCAAACCACCTGCCCACAATCAGGACAAATTGTTCCCAAGAGGCCTGCAGAAGACTCCCAGGTGTGTGAAAAGCACGACACTGCCACTCCTGTTCGGACTCCTGTTCCAGCTCCCTGCTCCAGCTCCCTGCCCTGGTCTCCCTGCACTTCAGTCTGGGTTCAGTAGACCACCCCCTGCCCAATTAAAACAGTCCTGTTTTGAGGTTCTTCCAGAGTATCTTCTTCTAGAATCGTGTTGTTCTCCAGATATTGTGGATTTTTTTGCTTCAGAATCAGTCTAGAGGCTTCATATGTTGTTGGTTTGAGGGGAGGTTAGAGGAGGTTACAGAGACTCCTGTCTGATCTCCACCACCATGGCTCCACACCCGGAAGGAACCACATAAAACAATTAGAGGAGGATGAAAAAGAAATCCCATTGAAATATAGAGTTCAGGGACAAATCCTTAAATAAAAGGTAGTGGTGAACAAAAAGCTAAAATAAGTAATTTAGATTATAGGATTTTTAAAAGAGTTTATATGTTTAAAAATTCATGTAGTTAGACTATGAAGTGAAGCTATGGTGAGAGGTGAAAACCTTTTCATATAATATTTTATCAAACTTTTCATATAATACCTTGGTGGAAATTATTTTTATCTAACATAATTAAGGAATTACTACAAATATGCAACAGCAAAATTACTCTCAGCCTCATTTTTCACATCTTTAAAATCAGGATAATAACAACATCTTTCTTTCTTATATCGTGTTTTAAAGATCAAATAAGACCATATATGTATAATTTTTTTCAATTTTTTAAATCACTTTATAAATACTGACTACTATCACCTTCATTAAAAATTTAGCTTGTTAAAAGTTGATAATAAAAACAAAATTCTACACTAAGACTCTCTGGGATACCATGTATAAGACCATTATGTAATAGATAAGTGGTCAAATGATTCAAACACGTTTCAAGGCAATTTCAAACAATCAGGTAGTAACTACAATATAAATTGCCAGTAATAAGTAGGCTTACTTTCATAATCATCTGACAAATATAACATGAGATAATTTTGTTCTCCTCTACTACCATGATCATTGTTGATAAAAAAAAAAAGGATGTATTAGGCAATATGGGAAACACTGTAATTACTTTGGAATGGACATTATACTGTTCCATTAATTCAATTTTTCACAAAATTTCACATATAAGTTTCTAAGGGATACTATTTATTGCTTAATCTAATTTTTTTTAACATTTTCAAAAGTTGTCATTCATACTTTATTGAAGTAATTCTGTGCAACTTCCAACATAGGAAATATATTTGCTGATATTTAGTATCAAGATTTCCTTGACTCTTGGGAATATGTTAGTAGATTACAAGAATTGAAGAAGTGACAAGTGAAAGAGAATTTAGATTTCTATATTGTGCTACAGTTCAGAAGTCAGAGCTATGAAAGGAAGGTGCAAAGAGATAAATGTGGGTTTTGTATTGAAAAAGATCGAAGTATCACTAAGAATCATTATAATCTAAGGATTGAAACAACTGCCTGGGGAGCTAAGGCCTTCCTCCATTGCATTTGATTTCTTCAACAAGAATTCATGATAATTGTTGAAAATGTTGAAGAAGTATTTCACATTAATACATTAATTCAAGTAGATGATCCTTGATAACTTTTCTTAGCTTCTGATCAGTGAGATTCTATGAAAAATTGAAATAATGAAACTGGAGCCTTATTAGAAACAAATGGGATCATTATGCTGTTTCCTAATTTTAAAATAGCCTATGACATATCCTTGCTAGCTTTCATTGTGATACTTCATACTACATGCCATAGCTTGGAAATAATTTTTCAGATTCAAACCTTGTTGGATTTTGCTTTATATCTACATATTCATATAGATATATAGAGATCTAAATTTTGATTTCTTTTATTTGTTTTAAATAGGAATTCCAGAGAAGTTTAGGGAAATTAGATAGTATTTGTCTCAATTTCAATAAGTCATTAAAAAGAGTCTCTCATAATCTATATTTGTTCAATGTGGATAAATGTTTTATTATACTAGCATAATTACTTCAAAAACAAAGACCATCAATTGATTGGTGATGTATATTTGGAATTCTATTTCTAGTGATATCACACAACATGTTCTTTGATTTTCTTTTTTCTATATTATATTTACATAAATGATACATCTTTAAAACTTACTAATTACACAAATTTGGCACAGGTCATATATTGCTTAATACAAAGACGTTAAAATGGATTGGGAGAGTGTGTATATACAACAAGGTAAGAGTTAAAAAGAAGAAATCTAATGCAATCTACTTAGGTTCCATGGTGTGAGAGGAAAAATATCACAAATCATGAATTTTCCCTTTCTTAACATCAGTAATATCACTTTTTGCATATATGAACATTCCAATATAAGCCTTTGTTTTCACCCCCTTCATCCTAGTTGTTTTAAAAAGCTAACTAAAGTACAAGAATCCACATTCTCTTAAACCCTAAGACCAACTTCATAATAACAGATTGAAAAGACTCTATAACCACTCACAAGAAATACAATAAATTGCCCCCAAGATCAGAAACCAATTAGCCATGGAATTAGCTAACAATATCTTCTGAATGCCATAAGTATTTTGGGGTCATGGATCATATTAACAATTTCACTTTTCCTATAATGACACATTACTTTATATCAACTGTAACATTTTATTGCCTAGACTTATAATTTACTGTATTGAATACACTTTGTATAGATTCATGTATGAAATTTTAAAAGAAATGAATTTTCTTACTAAAAAAATTCAAATATCTAACTATATGAGTGTAGGAAATCCACTGTTATAAAAAAGGGCAAATCTGAAATGCAGGAGGGATTTCCTCCCAAGGAGCTCTCTTCCTTGATACAATTCCAGGTTCATTCAAAATCTATAATAATAATTACGTATGCAATTTCAATATTTATAAAGGTGCTTTATGTGCATCACCCATAGATTCAGGGAGCACATTTCACCTAGACAACAGTAATTTTTCATTTCTCATAATACCTGGATTCATGGGTTCAGAGTACCCTTTACAATAGCATATTGGTAAAAGTATCTCTAATTTACAAATTAAATGTGATTTTGACTAGTTTGATGCTGAACTAAAGTAAGATTTTTCCCCATCCCAATCATATTTATCTGCAAGAAGATAGAATAATTGTCTTATGTGTCAAAAGGTAGTGAAGTGTCTTTTTCTTATGAATATGAATTATTTGCCTCTAACGTGACACAATTTATTTTGAAATCTCCACAAAATTTTCTCTGGGGAAAGTTTCTTAACCTGAAGGTTGCTAAGATGTCAATGGATAGAATACAAGGGATTTCTCAGTTTGGATGGGGAAAATTGTATCTTCAGTTTTACAAACATTAACCTCTTTCTGAAATCAATCAATACAAGTCAACCAAAGAGTAAACATTTATTAAAAATCTACTATATGCTAGGAATTTTGCTAAATTCTGTGAATATTAAAAGAGGCATAAATCAGTTCTTGTCTTCAAGGATCTTACAATCTAACAGTGAAACAACATTTAAACAAATATATACCAAATAAACTATACATAAGAAATAACAAAAGGAAGGCATTAGAATATTATGGCTTGGGTTTTTCTTCAATTATTCAGATAGTCAATAAAAATTATTTTGATGAAAAGTTCATAGTATTCACCAGACTGCCAAAGGGGTCAGCAAGTGATGCAAAGCAAATAAAAAGTTAAAAACACATGCTCTGGGAGTATTTCAATAATATAAAAAATTCTATTTTCCCACACCCTCAAAGATAGATACTGTATAGACTTCTTTTTTGCCATTGGCTAATTCATTACTTTTAATGATTTATGTTCCTCTATGAAATTATGCTAAGGTAGTTTTCACAGAATTTGACCCATTAAGAAAGAAAGTAGATGTCCTCCCAAAAAATAAAACTATTAACATTGTCATTAAAAGTAAATGTATTGAATAACTTCTTTCTACCTGAATTGGATTGTAACTTGAAACAAATTTTATTTATTCTATCTTTCACTTATTCATTCAATTAAGTGACAAACCTAGTACAAATAATTAGTTTTCTATCTTTCATTAATTTGTACCTTTCAATGAAAATGTGTATGTACTCAAAATCTGGGTGCTGATACTTATTTTGATAAAACATACTCTGCACTTATTTTCTACTAACTCTGAGTATAGGCATTAAAGAGACTAGATTATTCCTGTGAGGTACCAGGTCCAAGTGGAAGTTTTCCATAAGGAACAATAGTGCAGAATCACAATGAAAGTTTAGCTGTACTTGACATATCTCCAGGGAGATACGTAGGTTTGAGTCAGGAGAAAGTTTTCCAAAGTGCATCAGTTGAAGGCCCACAGATCGAGGTCAAAAAATGACTTTAATTTTCTAAGGAAGACTATGCCTTTTTTCATGTTTGGAAGATAGCTTTACAATTCTTAATATTGTTATAATTGCCAAATACTAGGAGGTAAAATGGTTGTTTGGTATTATTGAAAAACATTTGATTATCATAAATATCTACATAGAATAAACATCTATCTACATATCCATTGTTTTTATTAAATTTTATTTGCAAGATTTGTTAATTCATTCACATCTTAAACTTTTATATTATTTTTGCTATAAAGAGCATATATGATTAGAGTAAGCAACTTTTTATTAACTAATTCCTCTAAAATAATTTTTGTGATTTCATTTTTATTTTTTATAAAAATGAAATTAACTTAATTTTTATTTTTATGTAAATACTTAAAATATGATATCAGTATCCTAAAGGATAATAGATACTTCACTGGGAATTCCTGAAATATTTCTTTCTCATAAAGCCATATCCTAGAATTTTTAAGTGGAAAATATTCCTGCTATCTTGAATGATTTCAGTATTTGGAAAGTATGATTAGTCTATGTTCAACATTTAATTAAATTCAAAATGTATTCAACATTCAGTAAATATTTAAATCATCATTGCATGTATGTTTAAGATATCCATTTTTAGCATTTCATTTTTCCCTAAGAAACTGAGAAATCATCTAAACAATATTTAATTTATTTTTTTAAAATGTATATAAATGAAATGAGTAGAGCCAAGAGAACATTGTTCACAGTAACAACAAGATTATATAATGATAAACTGTGATGGACTTGGCTCTTTTCAACAATAAATTGATTCAGGCCAGTTCCAAAAAACTTGTGATGCAGAGAGACATCTGCATACAAAGAGGGGACTATGGGGATTGAATGCAGATCACAACAGAGTATTTTTTACCTTTTGTTGTTGTTATTTACGGCTTGTTTTTTTTTCTTTCTAATATTTTCTCACTATGAAACAAATCATCTTAGCTTTCAGTTCCCAAAGCTTAAAAATTTTGAGCAATTTTTAATTTTTTTCCTCCATTATTACTCAAAACCAGAAAGAACCAGATCTCTGTTTTATTGTGTTTCTTTTGAAAAATCAAAAGTATCAATTTCCATAATCACCACTGCATGTGATCACTCCCAAGACTAATGTTGCATTACCTGATGTTGCTTAGGCATGAATTAATCTGACACTAAGCAATTAACTGTGCTCAAAGTTAGAATCCTATGAGAGCTCACCTTAACCAAATGTTGCTTTCCTTTTACTAAATCTCTCTGGACTTTTCCTATTTTACTGACACTAAAATCCCTTTTTTGCCTCCCTCACTATTGAAACATTTTGTTCCTGATTTAGCATTGTGGATTTCCAATGTAGATGTTAAAAATTTGATATTTTATGTATTTACCATTACCCTTTATGATTATTCCCACCTGGCCTAAGATAACTTTTTCATTCTCCCTAAACAAACTCCTTTCTCCTCAGTTTGATAATTAGAATAGAAAAGGATGTAAGATGGTCCATTGATTTTAGAGGGATTCAGAAACAATAATCTTTTTTTTTAAATTTTATTTTATTTGCAAAACATATGTATGGGTAATTCTTCAACATTAACCCTTACATAGCTTTCTGTTACAGATTTGTTCCCCGAACTCCCCACCCCTCCCCTACATGGCAGGATATCCACTACATGTTAATTGTGTTAAAATACTTGAAAAATAGAATATATGTATACATATTTCCAAACTTATCATTGTTGTGCAAGAAAAATCATATCTACAAGAAAGAAAAATCATATAAAGGAAAAATAATGTAAGCAAACCTCAATCGAGAGCATGAAAATGTTATGTTGTGGTCCATATTTCACATCCCTCTCTCTGGGTGTATATGGCTTTCTTCACTGAACAATTGGAAGTGGTTTGAAACATTTCATTGTTGAAGAGAGCCATGTCCATCAGAATTGATCGTCATATACTATTGTTGTTGCTGTGTATAATGATCTCCTGGTTCTGCTCATTTCACTCAGCATCAGTTCATGCAAGTCTCTCCAGGCCTCTCTGAAATCATCCTGATGGTCATTTCTTACAGGACAATAATATTCCATAACATTCATATACCATAATTTATTCAGCCATTCTCCAATTGAAGGGAATCTATTCATTTTCCAGTTTCTAGACACTACAAAAAGGGCTGCCACAAACCTTCTTGCACATGTGGGCCCCTTTCCTTCCTTTATAATTTCTTTGGGATATAAGCCCAATAAAAATGCTGCTGGGTCAAAGGGTATGCGCAGTTTGATAAATTTTTGAGCATAGTTCCAAATTGCTCTCCAGAATGGCTGTATCCATTCACAGCTCCACCAACAATGCATCAGTGTCCCAGCCTTCCGACATCCCCTCCAACATTCATCATTATCTTTTCCTGCTATTTTAGCCAATCTAACAGGTGTGTAGTGGTACCTTAGGATTGTCTTAATTTGAATTGCTCTGAGTAATAGTGATTTGGAGCATCTTTTCATATGACTACAAATAGTTTTTATTTCATCCTCTGAAAATTGTCTGTTCATATCCTTTGACCATTTATTGATTGGAGAATGGCTTGAATTTTTATAAATATGAGACAAATCTCTCTATATTTTACATATGAGACCTTTATCAGAACCCTTAAATGTAAAGATGATTTCCCAATTTATTGCTTCCCTCCTAATCTTGACTGCATTGGTTTTATTTCTACAAAAATTTTTAACTTAATTTAGTCAAAGTCTGGTTTTCAATTAAGAGTTCCAGATCTTCTTTGGACATAAATTTATTCTATCTCCATAGGTCTGAGAGGCAAATTATATTACGTTCCTCTAATTTACTTATACTATCACTCTTTATATCCAGATCATGAACCTATTTAGATCTTATCTTGGTATGTGGTTTTAGATGTGGGTCAAGCCATAATTTCTTCCACACTAGTTTCCAATTTTCGCAGCAGTTTTTGCCAAACAGTGAGTACTTATCCCAGAAGCTGGGTTCTGTGGGTTTATCAATGATTAAATTGCTATAGCTATTGCCTAGTTTGTCTTGTGCTTCCATTGTATTCCACTGATCGACTACTCTATTTCTTTGCCAGTACCAAATGGTTTTGATGACCGCTGGTTTGTAATATACTTTTAGATCTGGTACAGCAAGTGCACTATCATCAGCCTTTTTTTCATTAATTCTCTTGAAACTCTTGACTTTTTGTTGTTCCAAATGAATTTTGCTACTATTTTTTTTCTAGATTTGTAAGATAATTTCTTGGGAGTTTGATTGGTATGGCACTAAATAAGTAAATTAGTTTGGATAGTATTGTCATTTTTCTTATATTCGCTCGGCCTACCCATGAGTATTTTAAGTGTTTCCAATTGACTAGGTTTGATTTTATTTCTGTTGAAAGTATTTTGCAGTTTAGTTCATATAGTTCCTGACTTTCTCTTGGCTGATAAATTCCCAAATATTTTATATTATCAACAGTTATTTTGAATGGAATTTCTTTTTGTATCTCTTGCTGCTGAACTTTATTGGTAATATATAAAAATGCTGATGATTTATGTAGATTTATTTTGTATCCTGCAACATTACTAAAGTTGTGAATTGTTTCTAGTAGTTTTTTAGTTGAGTCTTTAGGGTTCTCTAAGTATATCATCATGTCATCTGCAATCAGTGATAATTTGGTTTCCTCATTACCTACTCTAATTCCTTTAATCTCTTTTTCTTCTCTTACTGCCAAAGCTAACATTTTTTTTCAATAAAGCTTTTTATTTACAAAACATATGAGTGATTTTTCTACATTGACCTTTGCAAAAACTTTTTTTCCCAAGCTTTTC
Organism: Myrmecobius fasciatus; assembly: GCA_023553655.1. Classification (NCBI taxonomy): domain Eukaryota; kingdom Metazoa; phylum Chordata; class Mammalia; order Dasyuromorphia; family Myrmecobiidae; genus Myrmecobius; species Myrmecobius fasciatus. Next base: position 1,126 of record JAJPUD010034673.1, on the reverse strand, counting down.
CCCTCCTTCTTCCCACCTCCACCCCTAGATGACAGGTAATCTAATACATGCTAAATAGGATAAATTATTTGACAAATACAATACATGTATACATATCTATACATTTATCTTACTGCACAGGAAACATCAGATCTAGAAAGAGAAGAAGAAAAAAACAACCTAAGAAGGAAAACAAAATGCATGGAAATATTCATAGGAAGCATTAAAATGCTGTGTTGTGGTTCACACTCAGTTCCCACAGGCCTCTCTCTGGGCATATATGACTTTCTCCATCGCTGAACAATAGGAACTGGTTTGAATCACACCATTGTTGAAGAGAACCATGTCCATCAAAATTGATCATCGTATTGTCTTGTTGCTGTATATAATGTTCTCTTGGTTCTGCTGATTTCACTCAGCATCAGTTCATGCAAGTCTCTTCAGGCCTCTCTGAAATCATCCTGCTGGTTGTTTCTTACAGAACAATAATATTCCACATCATTCATATACCATAATTTATTCAGCCATTCTCCAATTGATGGGCATCCTTTCAATTTCCAGTTTCTTGCCACTACAAAAAGGGCTGCCACAAACATTTTTGCACATGTGGGTCCCTTTCCCTCCTTTAAAATCTCTCTGGGATATAGGCCCAATTGAAACACTGCTGGGTCAAATGGTATGCACAGTTTGATAACTTTTTCAGCATAGCTCCAAATTGCTCTCCAGAATGGTTGGATCCGTTCACAGTTCCACCAACAATGTATCAGTGTCCCTATTTTCCCATATCCCCTCCAACAGTTATAATTATCATTTCCTGTCATATTAGCCAATCTGACAGGTGTGTAGTGGTATCTCAGAGTTGTCTTAATTTGCATTTCTCTGATCAATAGTGACTTGGAGCACCTTTTCATGTGACCGGAAATAGTTTCAATTTCTTCCTCTGAAAATTGTCTGTTCATATCTTTTGACCATTTATCCATTGGAGAATGGCTCGAATTCTTATATATTTGAGTCAATTCTCGATATATTTTAGAAATGAGGCCTTTATCAGAACCTTTAGATGTAAAAATATTTTCCCAGTTTGCTGCTACCCTTCTAATCTTGTCTGCATTCATTTTGTTTGTACAAAAACTTTTTAACTTCATAT
>JAJPUD010034672.1:0-10714 GCA_023553655.1 Myrmecobius fasciatus | reverse complement strand
CACATTAATAATAATTACAATTATAAAATAATCCCCTTTTTTGCCTCTGAGGGCCCCATGTGACCCTCTCTAGGGAGAGTGTGCCCCAGGCTGGTGGCCTCCAACTGACCCATTATGTTCTTCACCTCGGGTTTGTGACCTCATTTTTAAATGTGCTGATAACTGGATTGCAATCTACTTTTTTGTAGATACAAAGGAAAGGGTTCAGGGATTTCCCCAGACCGGGCCTTCCCAGTTTCCCCTGCTTTCTAGCTTGTTCCTACACAGCCACCGACATGTTGTCTCCCCACTTAGACTGGAAGCTCTCCGAGGGCAGGGACTCTTTTGCCTTTCTCCGTATCCCCAATGCCAGGCACATAGTAGGTGCTTAAGAAAGGCTTGTTGATTTTGCTCGAGCAGCTGTCGAAGGGGTCCACGTGTGCCCACTGCCTTAGGGGTCCTGCCCTGTCTTTCTGCAGCCTTAGCTCCAAGTACGGCGCCTAGCACACATCTGATTGTCACATAGCATGTACCACTAGCCTAGGCGTTCGATGCCCTTGCCCCCGTCCCCCCGACGGTGCGTCCGCATCTTCCAGTGAGACCCGGCCCATGTCTAGCCCCCCCCCCCCCCGTACCTTCTGAGCCTTTCGGAGCTCTTCCTTCAGGAACTCTGAGCCCTTCTCCCGGATCTCCACCGAGGAGCTGCGCAGGCGGGAGACGTCCAGGGGGTTTGGTGGGTGGGCCTCCTCTCCTCGGCCGCCCTCCTCCCCGCAGGGAGGCTCCAGCAGCTGGGAGTCCCTCTTCCCTTTGCAGGGGGACGAGCTTTTCCATGAGCCGCTCACAGAGGATGGCTGCCCCCCTTCTTCTGCCTGGGGCTGGCTGCAGGATAAACACAGGGGTCAGCAGGAAACCAGCATCCCCAGGGAGGTGCAGCCAAAAAACATGCCGCCCTGGGAAAGCACAAGCCCTGAGGTCGAATCCTGCTCTCCCCACCAGTCACGCCGTAGGACCCTGGCCAAGTCCCCTTTCCTCCCTAGAAAGTAATTTCCTCCTCATAAAATAAGAGGTTAGGTCCATGATCTCTGCAATCCATTCCATCTTTGACATTCTGTTTTCTGCTCAAAGATTGGTCCCACGTTCTAAGATCCCTCCTAGCGCTGACGTCCCATGTTCTAAGCTCCCTCCCAGCTCTCACGTCCCATGTTCTAAGCCCCCTCCCAGTGCTAACATCCCATGTTCTAAGATCCCTCCCAGCACTGATGCCCCATGTTCTAAGGTCCCTCCCAGCTCTGATGTCCCATGTTCTAAGCTCCCTCCCAGCTTTGATGTTCCATGTTCTAGGATCCCTCCCAGATCTGACATCTCATGTTCTAAGCTCCCTCCCAGCTCTGACATCTCATGTTCTAAGATCCCTCCCAGCTCTGACATTCTGTGTTCTAAGCTCCCTCCCAGCTCTGACGTCCCATGTTCTAAGCTCCCTCCCAGCTCTGATGTCCCACGTTCTAGGATCCCTCCCAGCTCTGACGTCCCACATTCTAGAATCCCTCCCCCCCAGCTCTGACGTCCCATGTTCTAAGCTCCCTCCCAGCTCTGATGTCCCACGTTCTAGGATCCCTCCCAGCTCTGATGTTCCATGTTCTAGGATCCCTCCCAGCTCTGACATCTCGTGTTCTAAGCTCCCTCCCAGCTCTGACATCTCAGGTTCTAAGCTCCCTCCCAGCTCTGATGTCCCACGTTCTAAGCTCCCTCCCAGCTCTGACATTCTCTGTTCTCTGAAGCATTCACCGAGTGCCTTCTGTGAATCCAGCCCAGAGCCCGATCTGGGGGAGCCAGGCACACAGAACAGCCTGGGCTGAGGCTTCGGTTTCACGGAGCAGACTTTCTTACCCCCGTGACCCGGTCAGAGAACCCCCCAGGAGAGAGCCCCAATGGGGGGTGCAGATGGGGAACCCGAGCGGGTGGAGAAGAGGGCTCTCAGAAGGGCCGAGTGATTCACAGAAACTTCACAGGAAAACGAGCACGGGAGGCAGGGGACCACTGAGTCGAGCACCATCCGAGCCTTGCCGTTCTTGGTGTCTGACTCGATGACCCCCATCTCACATTCTCTTAGCAGAGATACTAGAATGGTTCTCCATTTCCGGCCCTGACTCATTTTACAGATGAGGAAACTGAGGCAAGCAGGGGGAAGTTTGTCCGTGGCCACGTAGCTAAGAAGGGTCCGAGGCAGATTTGAGCAGTGCTCTCCCCCCGGAGCCGCTCACCCGCCCTGAGCCTTAGAGCATCACGTATCAGAGGTGGAGGGGCCTTAGTGCCCGTCTAGTCCATTCCCCAGCCTTGCAGAAGAGTAAACTGAGGCTCAGGGGAGGCAGAGGCAGGGCCAGAACCAGGTCACTCTGAACCTTCGTTACAGAAGGTCCCTGTGTCCCCACATCCACCTCCCCCACTCTAGCCCTGCCAAGCTGCTCCTTGACTTGGGGTTGCCCGTGTGCTCTACTGGGAAATGGTCTGCCCAAAGATTTGGAGTTTAAAGCCCCTTCCCTTCCTTTTGCAGCTGAGGAAACTGAGGCACAGAGAACCAAGCGACCTACCTGAGGTGACACAGTGAATTCTTGGGATCGGAAGCCGAGTCTCCTGCCTCCCAGCTCATGACACTACTGTGCTCAAGCTCCCCAGGGGGCTTCTCGGGCCCACAGGCTCCTTTTCCCTCTCTGGGGGGGTGGGGTGAAAGGGAAGGGCAGCGCAGATTCATGCCTTCCAGTGGGGGGGGGGACTCCCTGTGCTTGCAGCAGCCCTTCCTCCGGCGTCCCTTCTTCTCCCCTCCCACGGGCTGACTGGGGGAGGAGGAAGTGGGGCGGAGGGGGGTCAGCCCCGGCAGTCTGGGGAAACCTGGCGTTGTTCTGTCGAGGCAGCAGCAGCCCTGCTCACTCAGCGAAACCCGAGAAGCTCCGGGCTCCCGCGCCAGCGCGCTTCCGCCCATTCTCCGGCTGGCTGGCCGGGCTGGAGAGGGGGAGCCTTGGGGGGAGGGGGGCAGCGGGGGGGCCCAGCCCCTGTCACTGCTGATAAGGCCAGAGGGCCCCCCATACACACACAGAGCGAAGGCTGCCAAGGGCTGGGCCCCCCCAAACAGAGCTAAGTCCCCCCCAAACACAGAGCTAAGACTGACAAGGACTGGGCCCCCCCAAACACAGAGCTAAGACTGACAAGGACTGGGCCCCCCCAAACACAGAGCGAAGACTGACAAGGGCTAGGACCCTCCCACATACAGAGCTAAATCCCCCCACAAAGAGCTAAGGCTGCCAAGGGCTTTGGCCCCCCCCATACACAGAGTGAAGGCTGACAGGGCTGCCCCCCCATACACAGAGCTAAGACTGGCAAGGGCTGGGGCCCCCCCAAACACAGAGCAAAGGCTGACAGGGCTGGCTCCCCCACATACACAGAGCTAAGGCTGCCAAGGGCTGGCCCCCCCATATACAGAGCGAAGGCTGCCAAGGGCTGGGGCCCCCCACAAACATAGAGCTAAGGCTGACAGGGCTGGGGCCCCCCACAAACATAGAGCTAAGTCCCCCCACAAATGCAGAGCGAAGGCTGCCAAGGGCTCCCCCCTTCTCCCACAGGTGTAACTGGCCAGTCCTATGGGCTTCCACGCCATGGAGGACGCCTGACCAGCTGCCTCTGGGGACCAGAGGGGAGGCGGGATGCCTTAGGATGTTCTCCAATGGTGGACACCTTCGCTCTTCTGCTTTCCCCACCCTCCCCGGCACCCCTCCTTTGAGCAGAGAAATCCATGATGGAACACTATGGGACCCGTGAACTCACTGTGTGACCTTGGCCCAGTCCCTTCCCCCTAGTTTCCTCCTTTGTAAAATGGGAAGGTTGTAGTGAAATGATAAATAAAACTAAAGAGAAAAAGACAGAGACCCCGAGACAGACAGACAGACAGACAGACGGAGGAGGAAGACAGGAGGGAAAGGAGCTCAGGGAGGGAGGGAGAGAGGAAGGTTGGGAGGGGCAGCCAAGCTCTCCTAAGGCCCCTCGGGCTCACTTATTCCCAGATGGAGTCATTACCAGGAGGAGTCTGGCAGGCAGTCCCGAGCTAGGGGCCATCAGCAGGCCGGGCGGGGAGGGGGAGGGGGCCAGCAGCCAGCCCCCGAGCTCAGGCAGGGCCCCTGACTCCCCTGCTCTGACATCATCACGTCAGGATTCAGAGAAGGGAAGGACCTGGCCGAGGGTCACACAGCTTTCGGGTAAGCGAACAGCCCCTGGGCGCCAGGCCCGGCCTTTCCCTCCTCTCCACATTGCCAACAAGGAGCAGAGAGGCCCCCGGAGCTCCCGCTGCCCAGGCCCGCTCTGAGGCCCAAGGCCCAGCCAGTCTGTGCTCGGCCACGCTCATCCCGCTGCCCCACAGGCCCAGAGCTAGAAGGCACCTCAAGGACCACCCGCGGCAGCCCTCGCTTACACATGAGGACACTGAGGCTCCCAGAAGGTGAGACTTCAAAAGCAACATTTGAACTCAGGCCTTTTAGGGTTCTGGAGTGGGGGCTATTTCCTCTGTGAGACAGAGAGACAGAGACAGACTAGACAGACAGAGAAGGGGGGGGACAGAGAGACAAAGGGGGGCGAGAGATAGAGAGAGACAGAGAGAAAATGTGTTCTTGTCACCTGGCATTTATAGGGACCTTGGAAGAAGGGAAAGAAGCCCCCCCCCCAAAAAAATACAATTGGTGAAAAGACAGACAAAAAAGGGGGAAAGGTGATCGACGTAATCATAGGTTTTCAGCTGGAAGAGGCGCGCTCTTCTCTCTCTTCTGGACAAATCTGCTAAGGAAACCGAAAAGCAGAATTGGCAGAAATCGGGGTTAGAGCATCATCACGTAGCACATGGCGCCGTAGACTCCAGATGAACAGCTGATCTGAAGCTTAAAGATAACAATATAAGGGGCAGCTAGGTGGCGCAGTGGATAGAGCACCAGCCCTGAAGTCAGGAGGACCTCAGTTCAAATCTGGTCTCAGACACTTAACATTCCCTAGCTGTGTGACCCTGGCCAAGTCACTTAACCCCAATTGCCTCAGCCAAAAAAAAAAAAAGATAACAGTATAGTATCATTCTATAATGATGAATATGAAGATAATGATGAGGGGATGATCTCTCGACCAAAGAAAGATTGGAGGAAATCCCACAAGATTAACAAGAACAATTTTGGTTACAAGAAAATGAAAAATTGGGAATGAACAAAATCAATGCCACCAAGGTAGAAAGGGAAGAGGTAACGGGGGGGGGGGAGATGTATTAGACACTTCTGATATTCAGAACAGAGCCAGGACAACCAGCAGAAATAGATAAGACCAAAAGCCATTCTCAAATAGTCAGTGGGTAAGGGGTATGAAGAGAGAATTATCAGTGCAAACTATTAACCACCACATGAAACTACTACTTCTGCTAAGAGAAATCAGATCAAAACAACCCCCGAGGTTTCACTTTGCATCCAGCAGATTGGCAAAGATGACCAACGATAGAAACGGCCAGGGCTGGGGCACGCTAGTACATAGTTGGTGGAGCTGTGAGTTGGTTCATTCTAAAAAACAAAAGAAAATGACTAACATTCCCATACGGTTTGACTCAATTATTTCACTACTAGGATTATACCCCAAGGAAGTCAGTAAAAAGGCAGACTCCACATTAAACATTTATAGCCATACTTCTTGTAGTAAATCAAGATGACATTCACCAATTGCGGGATGGTAAACAACGTTATGGAACCGTAAGAAACGAGAAACAGGATGAGCCCCGAAAAGCAGGGAAATGACACCTAATGACTACAGCCACCGGCAAAACCATCACAATCGGCTACTGCAAACTCACTGAGAACAACTGTGACCCCAAGGAGAGACTGGAAAAAGCGCCCGCCTGTGACTTTGCACAGGCGGCAGGCTGTGAATGTGGAACACCGCATATAATGCCAGCCTTTCCTTCCCCTCCCTCTTTTCTCCATTTCTCAGCTCTGTACCTTTCCCCAGTGCCAGGAAGGTTCTCCTTCCTCACCTCCATTTCTTGGAACCCCCCTGTATTACTTCACATTTGGCTCAGAGCCATTTGGATCTAGGCCCAAGGGGCTATCAAACGTTCAGGGTTTCTCCTGGGCCTCTATCCCAAAAAGATCAAAGGGAAAGGGCCCCACGTGTGCAAAAATGTTTGTGGCAGCCCTTTTTGTAGTGGCTAGAAACTGGTAACTGAATGGATGCCCATCAATTGGACAGTGGCTGAACAAATTATGGTATATGAATGTTATGGAATATGATTGTTCTGTAAGAAACGACCAGCAGGACGATTTCAGAGAGGCCTAGAGAGACTTGTATGAACTGATGCTGAGGGAAGTGAGCAGAACCAGATCATTGTATCGGGCAATTTTTTTTTTTTTTTTTGCTTTTTGCTGAGGCAATTGGGGTTAAGTGACTTGCCCAGGGTCGCACAGTTAGGAAGCGTTAAGTGTCTGAGGTCCTCCCGACTTCAGGGCTGGTGCTCTATCCACTGCCCCACCTGGCTGCCCCTGAAGGTCAATTCTGATGGACGTGGCTCTTTCCAACGAGATGATTGTGGCCAGTTCCAGTGATCTTGTGATGAAGAGAGCCATCTGCACCCAGAGAGGACTGTGGGAACTGGACCACAACAGAGCATTTTCACCCTTTTTTTGTTTTGTTTTTTGCTTGCACTTTTTTTTATTTTTTCCTTTTCGATCCGATTTTTCTTGTGCAGCACAATGATTGTATCAATACATGTGCATTTATTGGACTTACCATGTATTTTTACCATGTTTAACATATATTGGATCACTTGCCATCTAGAGGAGGGAGTAAGGAGAAGGGGGAGGGGGAATTGCAACAAAGGCTTTGCAAGGGTCAGTGGTGAAAAATTATCCATGCATGTTTTGAAAATAAAAGCTTTAATTTAAAAAAATTGGGGGATTGCCAGCCCAGGCTCCACGCCTTCTGCGGGACGCCCAGCGGCCGGTGCCCTCTCTCGCACAACGAGTATTCGTGGTGTGTGTTTAGGCCCATTTTGGTCTTCCCCATTAGAACAGAAGTCCCCTGGGGGGGCAGGGGATCCCCACTTTTACCTCTGTCTCCCCAGCGCCCCAAGCGGTCTCATCCAGCTCAATGACTGTGATCGCATCCTTCACCGAATGCTTTCCTGATATTACCTCACAATAAGCCCGGGAGATGGGTGCTGTTATGCCCATTTTACAGAGGAGGAAACTGAGTCACAGAGGGGTTCAGCGGCTTGCCTGCATCACACAGGAGGCAAGACCTTCCTGATTCCAAGAGAAGGCTCTCCCCACTGAGCCACGCTGCTACCCAGAAAGGGGCGGCTGAGAGGACTCGCCCACTGGCTGCAGAGGAAAAGGGAAGGAAGAAACAGGCGGCTCTGGTCAGGAGGAAAGAAGCATGTGACTGGGAGGGAGGAAATGGGAAAGCGGGTGGGGGCAGGAGCCAGCGGGAGTCCTCCCACAAGAACATGCAGCGTCAGCAGAGGGCTTCGGGAAGGAGGGAAGCACCGCTGGCTCCCCGGGGTGCCAGGGGAAGGACCCTCCGAGGAGCTGGCCCACGAGGAGCCCTCGGCTCTGTCTGAGCCCCCCACCAAGCTGGGAGAGGCCCCCCTGCCCCGGCTCTCCCTCCCTTCCCCCAGCCCCCCTCCATGAGCCTCAGTTTCTTTCCCTGGAAATGAGGGACGGAAAGCCCAAGAGGAGCCCCTGAGAGATGCTGCGGGGGCCCGAGGAGGGGAGCTGGGGGGCCGGCCCTGGCCAGGAAGGAGAGCCTGATAGCTCCCCCCCAGGGGCCAAGAGGGAGCGCCCCCCGAGGGCCTTTGGAGAGGCGGCAGCCTGGTTCTGTAGGACAGTGCGGGTTTCAGACACACAAGGGCTTTATTCTGGGGGTCTGGGGTGTCGTTCGGCGGGGGGAGGGGAAGGGGAGATGAAAACAAGAAAAGAAATGATAAGTGTCAGCAATGGGCCGGCTCAAAGCTGATGGCGGGTCTGGGCGCCCCTCAGAGGTGGGGGAAACGAGTCACAGAGAGAGGGCAGGAGTGCCCCCGAGTCACACGCGAGACCCCAGGTCGAGGGGAACAGCCAGCACGAATGAGCAGCAGCCAGCCCCCCCACACCCCCTCCCCTCCCAGAAGCCTCTCTGCTTTCAGGACCCACCTCCCAAACCATCCCCCTCCCCCCCCAGAAGCCCCTCTGCTCTCAGGACCCATCTCCCAAACCATCCCCCGCCCACTCCCAGGGGATTCAAGGCCAGGTCATTCATTCATTCATTCATTCATTCATTCATTCATTCATTCATTCCTAAAGTAACTGAGCCCCAGAGAGGCCAGGCCAGCCGAAGATCACTCAGCCCCCACTCGGCAAAGCAGGCTTTGAATTCTGAACTGCTTGACCTGGGACAGCAGGTGGCCCTCAAAGGTCAGGGGGTCAGAGAGGTCAGGGCCCTGAATGCCCCATGGAGCCAACCCCATGGGTTTGTCTGCTCCCCTGCCCCAGAGGCGCCCTAATCCTCGCCCCCACCTCCTGCTGCTTCCCAATGTCTGGGGGCAGAAGGTGGGGAGGGACAGGCCGAGACACTCCCGGACACTCAAAGTCCAGCCGATGGCACCCTGGGGGAAGGATGGCAGAGTCCGTGCCAGCAGCAGGCCAGACAAACAGCGTGCCACGGACAGAATGCCAGGTGGAGAGCCGGGAGGGCCTGGAGAATGGGCGCCCCCCCAGAGAGGAGGCCTGGGTTCGAATCTCCCCCTCCCCCTGCCCCGATTTCCCTCCATCTCCTTCTACATGCAGAAAATCGGCCGCTCAGAAGCTGGAGGCTCCGCTGCCCCAGCCCAGTGCCCGACCCACAGAAGGCACTGATAATCGACTGAACAACTGGTGGCAGAGCCAGCATCTCTGACGGGGTCCCACAGAGGAGCCCGCTCCGACGCCGGCCAGCTGCGATTGCTGGAAAGTCCTCGTCTGCTGCTCCCATCTGGGCTCCAACTTCCACCCCGGGGCCAGAACAATGTCACTATGGGTGGCCCGGGGCCAGCCCTGCCCGCTCTGCCACCTTGCCCCCGGCCTCTGGCGGAGGGAAGGGTTCGCCGAGTCCCCGGTGCTTGGGCAAGGAGCTGGGAAGGGTGATTGTTCCGGGAGGGGGGATGGGGGGCAAAGAAACAATGGGCTCAGTCAGAGGGAGCCAGCCCACCCCACCCGCTCCTTGCTCAGCATCTCTGCCCCAGTGGGGGCAGGGAGGCCAGTCGGGCCTCCGCAGGAAAGGGCCTTGTTGGTTTACTTCCTCAGGAAACGTGCCTGGGCCAGGGAAAAGCGCGAGCCTGCAAATCTGCCCCCGCCCGGCCCTCCCCAGCCCGCTCCGTCCAGTCCTGGAAAAGTCCAAGAAAGCCAAGGTCAGCCCCAGAGGGGCTCCTCCAGCCTCTGGGCTGGACCTACCCAGAATGCACCTCGAGAGACCCAGTGGTGAGGGCCCAGTGCTGGGCACACGGCCTGAGGTCACCACAGCCCCCTGGCCTGGAGCCGCCTCCCTGAAAGCTCTCGTGTCCCAGCGTCACCAGCCGGTGGCCCTGGGCACGGACCACGGGCCAGCCCCAAGGCCCGCTAGGGAGGGCAGGGGAGAAAGTCTGACAGGAGCCCCCTGCAAGCAGCACAAAATGCAGAACACCTGAGCAGCAGCTTCGAGGTCAAGTCAGCAAGCCGGGGTTCAAATTCTCCCCGCTATGCGGCTGGTAAAGGGAGGAGGCTGGACTCCAGCGGGCCTCTGAGGGTCCTCCCAGACCGTCGAATCTTATTGTGCCCAGTGCCAGTCCCCAGCTGCCCTCCTCTGGGGGGGAGCCAAAAAATCCTGCCCAAGGAGAAAGGATCTAGGGAGGTGCCCAGGCCCGGTCCCCTGTGGGCACTCCAGGAGGGGGGAGGAGGCCATTTCAAGGACCCTGGAGGTGAGGTGACAGCTCAGGAGTCAAAGGCCTCCAAATCCGGGGCTCCTGACGGCCCGGCCCTGCCCACAGTCGTCAGCCGCTCAACCAGCTGTCTGCACGGCCGCCCTGGGGAGGGAGAGGTGATGGGATTGATCCCCCATTGATCTCCGGGCTTCCTGCCTGCTGACACCACTTAGTGCCTCCCATCACAGAGGGATCCGAGGCCCTTCTGCAACCCTGATGGTGGGGGGTGAACACTCGGGCCCCTCACCTCCCATAGCACGTGCCCCCCTTCTGGTTTGGGGAACGGCCATCTCAGCGCTTTGCGGAGAGGGCTGGTCCACAAACTCCCCAAGTGAATACCTCCCTTGTCCTCCCCACCCTCATCCCCACCATACTCCCCCATGTGTCATCCCCCCAAACTAGACATAAACCCTGGAAAAGCCAGAGACGGTCTCCCTTTTACACTTGGGCACCCCTCCTCAGGATAATGTTCAGCACGTAATAATTCAGTACTTAATGCTTAAGATCATCACAGAGCAAGGCACTGCAGGTCAAGTGAAAGCTCTGTTCCTCACACAGTAAGTCAGGACTTAAGCTTTATTCATCACTTACTAAGCCAGTACTTAAAGCTTTGCTCATCACATAGTGTTTAATACTTTGCTCATCACATACTAAGCCAGTACTTAAAACTTTGTTCATCACACAGTAAGTCAGCACTTAATGCTTAGGTTCCTCATGTAGTAAGTCTGTATATTTAAAGCATCACACAGTAAGTCAATA
>JAJPUD010034671.1:0-10714 GCA_023553655.1 Myrmecobius fasciatus | reverse complement strand
AGGACAGAGAGAGACAGACACAAAGACACAGAGACAGACAGAAGACAGAGACAAACACAAAGACACAGACAGAGAGGACAGAGAGAGACAGACACACAGACACAGAGAGATACAGATTGAATTTCTCCATTGAACTGTTGTATATACAGTCAGCTCTGGCTCAGCAGGCAATTAGAAAGTCTTCCATCATCATGAAGTGATGAAGTAAGCCAACAAAAAATTGTCACAGAATCCTTGGAAATCTTTGAAGCAGAAGGCAGAGCCTTTCATTTCACATTCTCAGAAACAAGTTCACTAAGCTTCTCTGTGGGCCAGCTTAAGGCAGACTACATTACATATACTTGTAGGACAACAAGCTAATAGCCGGTTCCTTATGAAACAGCTCCTTCTTATATTGTTATAAAGAAAAACTTTGATCCCTAGTCATAGACTGCACCCATGATTCTGGCCAACTACCTTGCAAATATATTTGGTTTTGAATATAAGAATTGCTGGATTAAAAAGGAAAAAAAGAAAAAAAACAATGAATGATCCGACCAGGATATATTTTTAAATATTCATTCATATATATGATTACATTATACTACACTCCCTGCCTCCACATTTTAAAATACACAAAGCTACAGTGAGAATTTTGGGTCTGCTTTTTTTTGGGGGGGTGGAAGAGGAGAAAATAAGATAATCATCAGAAAACTTGTGTTTTTTTTTATAAATCATTATGATGAAAGTTGGAGTGAATAAGGTTTAGAGCTAGAAGTAATCCTAAAGGAACCACTTCCTTTTTTTTTTTTTTTTTGTATGCTGAGGCAATTAGGGTTAAGTGACTTGCCTAGGGTCACACAGCTAGGAAAGTGTTAAGTATCTGAGTTCAGATTTGAACTCAGGTCCTCCTGACTTCAGGGCTGGTGGAACCACTCCCTTTTACATCTATCAAAATTCAGACTCTGAAACAGTTAAATGACAAGGAGAAGTACATCTTTGGAACCCAAGTTGACTTTAGAGCCAGCACTGTCTTGTATTCCTGGGGTGGTTGTATTACCTTTTAGAAGATTACAATGTTATGTATGACAGCAGAGAGAAACTATTAGAGGCAATCCCTTCTCTCCTCTTTCTGCTCTGATTTAATTTAGATGAAGAAGAAGATGGATTGTTCTAAGCCAGGAGCTCTATCTGAGGAGTCGGCCAGTCTGTGTATGGACTAGGTAGCAGTCCAGTTTTCCGGAAGGCTGTAGCATTTATCTTTCTGGGCTCATCTCTGCCCATCACTATTTTCTCTCTCATCCTCTTCCCTCAGCGGTAGGTCTTGGCTATCACAGTGAGCAGGCTTTAAATTTATCTGCAGTCTTTAAAAACAATCTACAAAACAAAACACAAAACTCCACCCTGTCTAGATTCTCATTGGACCAAATCATTAAACTTTCATTCACCAAAGAGATAAGATTACCCTCATCTATCACGGAATCATTAACACCATTTGGAGTTTGAATGGATATCAGAATTTCAGCTGTTAATTAACTTTTAAGTGTCCCTCCCACATAAACATCCACAGAGCAGAAAAATCTCACAGCCAAGTTCATGACCTCATCCTGTCTCTAAAATGGGTAGGCTGTTATTTCAGGAGACAAGGATATAATGCTGGACAGCCTCTTGGTCATTGCTCATCTGTATAAATGGTTCGGGCTTATCAGTTTTATTACATTACCTGCCCTGCTTCTTCCCTAGCTCCACTCCATCTTAATGCTCAGTTGAGTTGAAATAGTCTGAGGATGTCATTTTACTATTTCCTATATTTTAAATATCATATTCTGCTTGCTTGTATTTGCATGATCCTATGCAAGACAGCGAATAGAGTGGAAGGAGCACTAGCTTTGGAGTAAGAGAATCAGATTCAGATTCTTATACTGTGTGAGCTCAGGCTAATTTCATTTCCCTGGATCTCATCTTCAATCATTTGTAAAATGAAGGGCTGGATTAGGAAAACTCTAAGATCCCTTCCAACTCAAGAGCTAAGAGCCTTTATACTTGTGATTCCAGTTTTCTAGAATTTATAGGCAGTATAGTGTAAAGAGCAGCACCATATGCAGAGAACTCAGTTTTGAATTTTGACCACCAGGTAACAATTATTCTATCTCAGGCACTATCTTTCTTTTTATTACTTATATCACCAGCACTTGGCTAAGATGCACATAAGTATTTAATAGTATTTTTTGGATTGGATGGATTGGCAAGTCACTTTATCCCTGCGGGCTTCTGTTTTCCTATTTGCAAAATGAGGAGGTGAAATTATATGATATGAAGGTGCTGCTCCTTCTTTGAGTATAATGATTTTCAATTATTCAAGAAAAAAGAGAAACTATTTTTAAAAGATTTTACTGATGGTTTAAAAAATATTCTTGTTATGTTTAACATATATTGGATTATTTGCTGTCTAGGGGATGGCAGTGGGAGGGAGGGAGGGGGAAAAATTTGGAACACAAGGTTTTGCAAGGGTGAATTTTTTTTTAAGGAAGAAAAAAATAATTATTTATATCTTTTAAAAAAAGAAAATGAATATACACAGCAATAACAAGATCCTGCGATGATCAATTCTGATGGACGTGATTCTCTTCAACAATGAGATGATTCAAAACAGTTCCAATTATTCTTCAGTGGTGAAGAAAGCCATATACACCCAGAGAGAGGCCTGTGGGAACTGAGTGTGGTTCACAACATAGTATTTTCACTCTTTCTGTTGTTGTTTGCTTGCATTTTATTTTGCTTCTCTTTTTTTTTTCTTGTGCAGCACAATAATTGTATAAATATGTATGCATATATTGGATTTAACATATATTTTTACCATGTTTAACATGCATTGGACTACTTGCCAACTATGGGAGGGCATGGGGGAAAGGAGGGGAAAATGGAACACAAGGTTTTGCAAGGGTTAATGTTGAAGAATAGTCCATGCATATGTTTTGAAAAATAAAAAGCTTTAATAAAAAAAAAAAAGTGAAATTTTAAAATGCTTCAAAACACAGTAAATAAAACAGGATAACATTGGTGTAAATCCACTGAGGGATTCTAAACCAGGTGTAATGGTCAATTCTTAGCTATGTGTTCAAATAAGTCATAACTTTCCTAAAATTTTATTCAGTGTTTTGCTGAAAAAGTTATCTACTATGGAGTACTCTGATAAGAGATTCTTTCATTTCCTTTAAGTAGTTCTTATATTCATTTTCTTTTTTTATTAAGGCTTTTTATTTTCAAAACATATGCATATATAATTTTAAACATTCAGCAAAGGTGAATGCTGAAAGCTATATTTGCATGTATTTTGAGAATAAAAAGTTATTGTCAAAAAATACTGTTCTTTCTCAATCAGAATCTATTTCTCAAATATTTTTAATGATTTGGAAATTTCTTTTTTAAATTCAATAACTGAAATTGAGCAAACTCAGCTCACTATTATGTTTTACATATCTTGTTGGCTTCACAGGATATGATTAATTTTTTTTTAAAAATTGAACTAACTTCTTTTTAAGTTTATCATATAAATAGACAATTTCTGTAACCATATGGAAACATTTTTCCTCTCTTATGGGGGGTATTATTTTCTACCTTTATGTTCACAGGCTTTGAGCAAATTGTACAAGAAACTTCTCTGATTAAATGTGGGAGGTCACTTTTCTTTAAGCCTGGTACACAATAATCCTGGATGGTATGAATTTTAAGATGCAAATTACAGGAGCTTTGAAGCTGAAAACTATTCTCCTAGGCAATGCATTGTACAAAAGAGCAGATAGGAAATATCATCATTTATGTTTTATTTGAGGAAGAACTGGCTCCTCACTCCAGCAGGAGTGCTGGATTTTTTTTTTATTTTTTTAATGAAACTCACATGTTTTGTATGTATTGAATGGAAATCTAATATTTCTGAATTCAGAATAACACCTTAAGTTCATGTACCTTTAACAAGATCTTCAAGCACTTAAAAATAGTAATTAAATTCCACAAGGCAATTTAAGAGAATTGGCTTAATGATCTATGTAAAGTCTACATGAGCAGTGATTTCATATCTTCCTCTAAAAGTTTTGATAAATATAATAATCACTATCATCAATATAATTTCCATCTGAACACCAATGAAAAAGATTAGAAGCATAAGATAATACTCATCATAATAAACAGCTTCCCAAATTGCTCATCTGGTAGTTCCTTTGTTTCTGCATTTAATTCCTATCTACTATCTATGCATCTAATTATTTTTATTCTTTTTTCCATGTTAGAATGTAAGTTCTTCGAGGGAAGGAAGTATTTATTTCCACTTTCCACAGTGCCTGGCACATAGGTAGCTCTTAATAAATGCTGATTGATTGATCTATCAAAGATCTGATAAGAAGCTCACTATCTTCCATGGGTTGTCAGATGATAAATCCCCATAAACCTCAAAATATCCTGGAACACTTCATAAATAAACTACTGGAATCAGAACATTATCAGAGATTGAACTGAAGAACTAATTATAAATTAATTAGACATAATTTAGAGAATTATAACTCAAGAACAGCTTTCTTAAGAGATCTTACCATACCTAATACTCATAACCTCCAAGGTACATACAATAAAGAAGAAATACAAAGAACAAATTACAATCTTGTGAGGAAAGGAAGAGATACATGCTATCCTAGTTGCCCCATCTACTTTTGGAATTGTTCCAGAGATGCTCCCAGTGAGTATACAGAGGATGTGGTCATGTCCTCCAACTCTTGTTCAACTGAAAAAAAAAAAAAAAAAAAAAAAAAGAAAGGAAGGAAGGAAGAAGAAAAGAAAAAAAGAAAAGTGGTTATACTTTTGGAACAAACAGAAAACATCTTTTTACCGAACAATTGTGTAAGCTAACCATAGATAAATGAAATTGGGTTTGTCATATGTAATAACTACAAAAGGCTCCCTTCTATCCAAGAAATGGCTAAAATCCATGAGTGGGATTAAAAAGGCCTACATGAATGACCTCCCTATGAATACCACTGACAGCATACTAACAAAGAAGGATCAATGGCTAGTTGGATGCATTTGGTTATATAAGTATAATGTTTATGAGAGAAATGCAAAAGTAGGTGACAGAGCTTAGAAATTATTGACATTTCTATCATTCATCTTATCTATTTCAATGAAGCTTAGGTGGAAATGGAATAGACAAGCTGCTATCCTGCTAGTTTTCTTCAAATTTAATAATCTGTTTGCTTATAGTTAAATTCCCAGGGTTTAGCTCAGTTCCTGACACAAATTAAAGATTTAATAAATTCTGTGGGTCGTCTCTCTGTCTCTGTCTCTGTCTTTGTCTCTGTTTCTGTCTCTTTCTTTCTGTCTCTCTGTCTCTGTCTCTCTCGCTCTGTTAGTCAACCCCCTCTCTCTGTCTCTGCCTCAGACTGTCTGGACTTATTGATCAATGTAGATTATGCAAGAAAACGATAAAAGATGGTCACACACTACTCCAACTAACAAAAACACAATATATATCAGAGGTCTACTAAGACATTACTTGGTTACTAAAATTTCACATCAAAAAACAATTTTGTAAACTATTTCAAGCTAAATCCTGGTAGTGCAAATACAAACCCCAAAATATCTTTGAGAAGTCAACCAATAAACTATATTGGAACCAGACCATTTTTTCCCATACAGAGTTCAAACATAATATTTATTCAAAGGACTTTGTGAATATTTTTAATAGCTTTTGCTATTTCAAATACACATTTTCTGAGCTATGTGGGAACTGAATGTGGATCACAATATAGTATTCTCATTCTTTTTGTTGTTGTTCACTTGCATTTTGTTTTCTTACTCATTTACTTTCTTTTTTTGATCTGATTTCTCTTGTGCAGTAAGAGAATTGTATAAATATTATACATATTAGATTTAACATATATTTTAACATGTTTAACATATATTGGATTGCTTACCATCTAGGGGAGGGGGTAGGGGGAAGAAGGAGAAAATCTGAAACACGAGGCTTTGCAAGGGTCAATGTTGTCAAATTATCGGTGCATATGTTTAAAAAAAAATATAAAGACCAAGAAGAAATCCATATCAGGTGGGAACAGAATGAAGTGCATACCACCCTCATTGTCATGTCTGCTGCTAGAGTTGTCCCTGAGATGCTTCTCTGAACCTAGAAAAATTGAAATTGTATCTAAATATTCTTATTCATTTACAAAAATTTAATGGACCTATTCAATAATCTACAGTATGTTAAATTGGAAAATATAACAGGATAGTAATGTGCCTGCAAAACATTTCTATCTAAACTCCTTAAAATAGATACAAATGAGATAAATAATAATAACAGTGAAAAATAATTTATTAAATACCTACCACATACCAGGCACTGGGCTAAGCTCTAGGAATACAAATTCTTTCTTTTTCTTTCTTTCTTTCTTTTTTTTTTTTTTTTGCTGTGGCAATTGGGGTTAAGTGACTTGCCCAGGGTCACACAGCTAAGGGAATATTAAGTGTCTGAGGTCACACTTGAACTCAGGTCCTCCTGACTTCAGGGCTAGTACTCTATCCACTGCACCACCTAGCTGCCCCTAGAATACAAATTCAAAAGGAAAGCAATTCTTACCCTCAAGAAACTTGCTTTCTAATTTGGAAAGACAAAAGTATATAAGTTAGTGATGACAAAAAGGATGTCTTGTTTTAGAGAGATGGAAGCTGAAGTGGGCAGGATCATTTCTATAAGATTTTAAGTTTGTAAAAGGCATTTTACAAACACTGTCTCATTTGATCCTTGTAGAGAACTTGTTGAGGAAATATGAAGTCTAAGAAGCACAAAAGATAATACAATAATCCTTTATCTAGAGTGAATGATGGTACCCCAAAGAGTAGAATCTCATGTTCTGCTGGGAAACAGGGAGAAATGTAGGCTAGACAATAATTCGATTCAGTGGATTTGGAACTGGTTGGATTTTTGGATTCAGAGTATTTACCTTGGTTCAATGTCAATTTGAAAGGTCTCTGAAATAGTGCCCAAGGGATCTGCTTTGAATCTTGTGCCATTTAACAGTTTTATCAATGATTTAAATGAAGGCAGAATTGGCAACCTTGTCTAATTTGAAGGTGACACAGAGCTGGTAGGGATGACTAATACACTGGATCATAGTCAAATCCCAAAAGGTCTTGAAAGGCTGGAACAGTGGGCTGAATCTAATAAGATAAAATTGAATAGGGGTAAAAGCTGACATTTAGGTTCAGGAAATTGACATTTCCACTTTAAGATGGGGGAGGTATGGCCAAGTAGCAGTTTGTCTCAGAATGAATTGGGGCTTGAGTGGTCTGCAAGTTCATTATGAGTCATCCTATGTGGTAGCAAACACACACACACATACACACACACACACACACACACACACACACACACACACACACACACACAAGACTAAAGCCACCCTGCATGTCATTAAGAGGCCAGAACATCCAAGAAAAAGGAGGGGATTGTTTCTCTGTTCTCTGCCCCGGTCACATCACATCTAAAGCTCTGTGGATGTCATATTTTAGGAAGGTCATTGTTCCCAGAAGGATGTCCGCAGGGGAAGGGACAGCTCCCTGGGGAATGAGGATCATTTGGAAGAGTTGGCCATGGTGACTGGAGAAGAGAAGGCTTAGGGTAGGGTGGGATGGGAATGTTGTAACTTCCTTTTACTATGTGAAGGACTATTATATAGCAGAAGATTTAGTCTTGTTCTGTTTGATGGCAGAAGGTGGAATTAAGACCACTCTCTGGAAATGGCAAAGAAGCAGCACATTTAGACTTCATGTTAAGAAGACCATCTACCTTTGGAATACTTCTGAGTAGAATGGGACCTGTCAGAAGGTAGTGGCTTCCTCTTCATTGGAGACATGCTGGTAGAGGGTAGATGGACCCATGCTGAGAATGGACTGGATCAGAATTTCCTTCCAACTCTCAAATTCTGTGATTTTTTTGTGATGATGGAATAATGATAACTGACATGCACCATATGTGCTAATTTAAGACTTGACGCATGCTTTGCATTTATTTTTATAATGCTGGAGTCTCTAGATTTGCTTTCACAATTATGTTGTTTTAAGTCACATGTGCTAGATTTCAAGTAAGAATTTGTAACCTGGACCAGCCACAACTTTAGCCTGTGTGTGGCCTTGGAAAGGCAGTTCATTTTTTTTGGGGGGGGGGATTCACTCTTCCTCATGTTAAAAATGAGGATATTGGATAAGAAAACTCATATTTTCCTTCCATGTCAAGATTCTAGGAATGGACAATTAGAGAAGCTGGTCATTTCTGAACACCTTCAGAAGCAATTATTTGATGTTCAAGAGAAGCTGTTGTGGGCATTAAATTGGATCACGAGTCATGCACAAATTAGACTTATCAATAGGAAGATAAATGATAGATGGTCTCAATTATTGGATTGTATCAATTGTATGATATTATTCCTTCAATGAAGCAGATTGACACCCATCCAGAACAACCCTTGGCCAAGTCCTTTCCCAAAGTCCCCAGAGGAGATCCACCCAAAAAGCAGGGGGCTTGCAATTCAGAGAATTAGGAAATTAGCGCTAGAAAGGATGATCCAATCCACTCCTCTGTATTTTCCAACTGTGGCTCTGACAAAGGGAGTCTGCAGTCTGACATCTGCTCATCAGAAGCTAAACTGAGATCTTCTCTTCCCCACCCCCACTCCATCAATTATCAACTAAGAAGAAATCCAGCCTGGACACAGAAGCCAGTCAGCAGGTGTGCACCAGAAACTAAACTGGGAGAGCAAGCCCCATCATGCCCTCCTCACTCGTTAGAGGCTATATATACCCTTGGGCAGCGTGCCTAAGTACACTAAGGAGGAACATTCTCTCCTCCCTGCCATCCTCCACCCCAAAACCCTGTCCCTCCTCCTCCCTGCCCAGTGGAAGATCAGACTTCTCCTTCAATTATAACAGCCCTGACAAAAGCACAGGCAGAGAAGACTCACAGATCATAGAGCCAGGGAGACCTGGCTGCTTCCTTCCTCACTAACTATGCAACCTGGGGCAACTTAATCTTTCTCAGAATCAGTTTCTTCATCTGTAAAACCTGGATAACACCATCCTCACAATTTATTTTTTGGATCAAATGAGATAATAAATCCCAAATGATTTTCAAACTTTAAAGTGATACACATGTATATATGTGCATAAATGTGTGTATATGTATACATACATACATACTTAGCATAAACAAATCTAAATGTGTAATTGAAGGGAAAGTGTCATATTCCACTTAGAAGTAAAAAATACAGATAAAAGTTTTTCACATCTGAGTGAAATATATATGTACATATACTATATGATATATTTGTGTATATATATACACACATATTTATTCTAGATATGTATATGTATACATACACTTATACATACACATACATACACACACATACGTAAGCTCACTGGATAGAGTGCTGGGTCTGGAATCAAGAAGACTCATTCCCCTGAGATCAAATTTGTCCTCAGACACTTACTAGCTATGTGACCTTAGGAAAGACACTTCACCCATGTTTGCCTCAGTTTCCTATCTGTGAAATGAACTGGAGAAGAAAATAGCAAATTCCTCAAGGATTTTTGCTAAGAAAACCCCCAAAATGAGGTCATGAAGTCAGACATGACTAAGAAAACCGAAGAAAAACCATGTAAATACATACATATGTATGTGGATCTGTATCTATCCACATATCTGTAACTTTTTCTCTGTCTCTTTGTTCTGTCTCTGTATGTCAATCTGTCTGTGTCTCTGTCTTCTGTCTCTCTCGTCTCTATTTAGTATTACTAAAATTAGAGAGGATCTCAGAAGCCTTTTAGTTCAACACTCTCATTTTACAGACAAGAAATGGAAGGTAAGAAGCAGAGTGAGAATTTGAACTCAGGGCCAGGGACTGCTCAGCATGTGTCCCACTGTACCACATAGGGTCAAATATCATTGCCCACTTTTTTTTTTTTTTTACACAATCTTTCACTTGGAATCATAAGATCATGGGCATAGAACTAGAAGGAATTTTAGAGATCTTCAGGATCAGGAATTCCTAATCTGAGGCCTGTGGATTCCTAAGGGGTCCATGGATGAATTTCAGAAGGGTCTGTAAAAAACTTGCAAATTATTATTTTTTTTTTTACCACTCTTCTTTGTATCTTATTTCCACCACTTTCCCTTATATCTTTATTTTTCATCACTTTTCCTTGTTTATTTTTCACCACTTTCCTTGTTTCTTTATTTTAAAATTACTTTTCTTGTTTATTTTTTGCCACTTTTCTGTACCTTTTTTATACTCTTTTCACTGTCTCTTTATTTTTCATCACATTCCCTTGTGTTTTCACCACTTTTCCTTGTATCTTTATTTTTCATCACTTTTCCTTGTTTCTTTATTTTTCATCACTTTTCTTTGTATCTTTATCTTTCACCACTTTTCCTTGTTTCTTTATGTTCACCACTTTTCCTTATATCTTTATTTTTTCACCACTTTTCCTTGTTCCTTTATTTTTTGCTACTTTCTCTGATATCTTTATTTTCATTTTTCCTTGTTTCTTCATTTTTTCATCACTTTTCTTTATTTCTTTCTTTTTTTTGTTGCCATTTTCCCTGGTATCTTTTATTTTTCACCACTTTCCTTGTTTCTTTATTTTTTATTATTATTTTTTGTTTATTTTTTGCCACTTTTCTTGTACCTTT
>JAJPUD010034670.1:0-10714 GCA_023553655.1 Myrmecobius fasciatus | reverse complement strand
TTTGTCCAAAGAAGATCTGGAACTCCTAATTGAACACCAGATGGATAATTTTGATTATATTAAGTTAAAAAGTTTCTGTACAAATAAAACTAATTCAGACAAGATTAGGAGGGAAGCATCAAATTGGGAAATCATCTTTACATTTAATGGTTCTGATAAAGGCCTCATTTGTAAAATATATAGAGAATTGTCTCATATATATATAAGAATTCAAGCCACTCTTCAATAGATAAGTGGTCAAGGGATATGAATAGACAATTTTCAGATGATGAAATTAAAACCATCTCTAGTCATATGAAAAATTGCTCCAAATCACTATTGATCAGAGAAATGCAAATTAAGACAACTCTGAGGTACCACTACACCCCTGTCAGATTGGCTAAAATGACAGGAAAAGATCACGATGAATGTTGGAAAGGATGTGGGAAAACTGGGACACTAATACATTGTTGGTGGAACTATGAATAGATCCAACTATTCTGGAGAGCAATTTGGAGCTACGCTCAAAAAGTTATCAAACTGTGCATACCCTTTGACCCAGCAGTGTTTCTACTGGGCCTATATCCCAAAGAGATCTTAGAGGAGGGCAAGGGACCCACCTGTGCAAGAGTGTTTGTGGCAGCCCTTTTTGTAGTGGCTAGAAACTGGAAACTGAATGGATGCCCATCGATTGGAGAGTGGCTGAATAAATTATGGTATATGAATGTTATGGAATGTTATTGCTCTGTAAGAAATGACCAGTAGGATGATTTCAGAGAGGCCTGGAGAGACTTGCATGAACTGATGCTGAGTGAAATGAGCAGAACCAGGAGATCATTATACACAGCAACAACAATATTACATGATGATCAATTCTGATGGACATGACTCTCTGCAACAAAGAATTGTCTCAAACCAGTTCCAATTGTTCAGTGAAGAAAACCATATACACCTAGAGAGAGGGATATGAAATGTGGACCACAACGTAACATTTTCATGCACTCTATTGATGTTTGCTTGCATTGTGTTGCCTTTCTCTGATTTTCTTTTTTTTTTTCTTTCTTGTAGATAGGATTTTTCTTGCACAACTTGCCAAGTATTTCAATATTTTTGGTATGTAGTGGACTTCCTCCAACTAGGGGAGGGGAGGGACCTGGGGGTAAAAGTTGTAATGGAGAGCTTTGTAAAGATCAATGCTGGGGAACTACCCATACATATGTTATACAAATAAAAAGCTTTAATAAAAAAAAAGAAGAATTTGTCTCCCCCTTCAACTTCTGGGATAGCTATATTGATGCATAAGGGGCAGTTATTTTCTTTGTAGTCATTGGAATTGTATTTATAATTAGTTTTTATTATTAATGATTATATTGTTTGTGTGTTTTAGTATTCATTGTATTATTTATTATTTTATTTTGATCTGTTACTTTTAGCATATTCAACTATATGTTAATTTAGCACCATAGTAACTAAATTGTCTTATTCTTTCTCCCTTCTAAACTTTGAATTTTCTTCTGAGTTTATTTGAAAAACAAACATGTATTGCTCTTTCTTTCTCTCTCTTGCTGCCGCTATTGAAAATAATTTACTCCTTACACCACCAATAAAAAGTCAAATAACTAGTCCAACAAAACAAAGGAATCCATTGACCACGTACAAAAATATTTGCATCATTCTGCACCTTTAGTATATCACTGTTATGCCAGAGCATATTTCATCACACTTCTGAAGCCACAACTAATGCACTGGAAAAAGTTTTAAAATTCTTACAAAGTTATTTTCTTTTTTATTATTGAAGTAATTGTGCATTTTTACAACTGGTTCTGGTCATTTCACCTGTATTGGTTCATAGAAATATTCTTAATTTTCTCTAAATAATTCATATTTGTCATTTTAAAGTATAATAATATTCTGCTAAATTTATATATATTACAATTTCTTCAGCCACTAGCCCTTATTTTGTTTTCAATTCTTTTCTAGAACATTTGGATGCCATTGCATCAGAATGGACCTTTCCTTACCCAGGAATACTTACCCAGTATTAGTCTAATTAACATATATGTAGTCCTCCAAGAGCAACACATTAATAGATATAATGAAAGATATGCCTATTCGCTAAACAGCAGCCAAGATAAATATGGCAGGGCTCTTTACTTAAAGATTCATCATTAGGTGATAGATTTCATAATTATTTTGACAAAAGAAACTTCTTAAGACAATTTTAAAAATATATAAAAATATTGTGAACCATTACAAAAATGGAAAACTACTCCATAAATAGAATGAAAAAAAACTTATCCCTGAATTTTGAAGTATGAATTTTCTACTACATTATTTGCTAAAATAAGACTTTTGTGGTAATTTCAAATGTCCTTTTGAAATGTTAGAAATATTCATTATAAACCAAGAGAGGAAAAATCCCATTCAGAAAATAATATAGAAAAACTAGAGATCATTATTTTGACCATATGTTTTTTCTGTGGTTATATTGAATGATTCATGTTTCAGATGTCTTACTCTTAAGTTTTTAATAGTGTCACATTTAACCACTGATTGGCACAAAATTTAACAACCAACTTTTGAGTAGTGGGACTTAACCATTCTGGAAGAATTCTAGCATATGGTGTTCTAATGGTAAAGACCATTACACCAAGATGAAGTCAAGATGAGCATTTTAATATGGAACACACCAAGCTAAGGGAGGAGATTAAAAGGAAATGCTCATAATGTCAGAAATTGGCCAAAAAGGACAGGGAATAGGATTGAGAGAGGGTTATGAGCCAAGAATAATAACACTACCCCCAAAGTCAAAATACCAGAGATGTAGTTCAAATCTGAAAATTTGGAGAGGATTTAAGGTCATCATGTACAAAGAATACTTGGGTGTAACTTTTTTTTTTTTAACAAATATGAAAATTATGTTATCTAGGTGGCCTTTTTATTCTCAGTTTGGCAGATGATTGTATTACATGTGTTGGAAAGTTATAAACTTATTCACTCCTTATTTTCTTTGTTCATTTATTTAATAATTATTTATTGAGCACGTATTATATGTAAGGAAGTAGTACTGATTTATATTTCACATATTCATGTGCAACTTATTATTCAGAATTTAAGATTTGTACCTAATATATTGATGGAGCGTGTACAATGGTTTTTTTTAAATAATAGCTTTTAGTTTTCAAAAACATGCAAAGATAGTTTTTAACATTCACTCTTGAAAAACCCTGTGTTCCAAGTTTTTCTTCCTCCTTTGCCTCCACTCCCCTCCCCTACACAGCAAGCAGTTCAACATATGTTATGCATATGCAATTCTTCTACACAAATTTCCACATTTATCATGCTGCAGAAGAAAAATTAGATCAAAAAGAAAAAAAATGGGAAAGAAAGGAAAAAGGTAAACAAACACAACAAAAGGTGCAATTACTATGTTTGTGCAATGCTTTTAATGACACTAAGCGTCTCCTCGACATTAAAGCCCATCTTTTCAACATTCACATTGTTGTGGTAATATTATCTGACTACAAATCATGCAAAGAATTACAGTTGCAGGTCAAGGAAAAAATATAGAAATGAATATAGTAGATATGAGTCAACTACAACATATTATCAAGAAAGAATAGTACAGAACTAGTGAAAGGTTTATCATCATGGTGCAAAGTTATAAGAAAAGGAAGTGCACCAATGAGGTACTGAGAACAAATATAAGCAAAAAAAGAGTGTATGTTCCTCATGGCATGAACACAATGCAAAAAAGATAAAGAGGAAAGGATGTCAGGCTATAGAAAACTCACATGAAGACACGAAAAAAGTCACACAAGCATTGACAGCTAGCAAGTCTGTCCTGCTGGAGGGAGTTACCTATATGAATGAATTTGCAAATCCATTGAAATATGCAAGTTGGAGAAATAGAGAAGATTCCACATAATGTGTCTTTAGTAATAGTAGAGACTATTTAAGCTTTGCAAGGCACAAAGTTTTGTTGAGACTGAAGTGCAGACATCAAGATGTATCTTTTCATGCTGGGCCCTCCAGGCACTGTGGGTCATACTGTTGTGTCCAAGATGAAATGGCCCACAGACCAAGGTGCAGCACTCCCTAGGAGTTCTCCATTATAGAATTCCTAAAGCCTTTGAGTATCACTTGCCAAATCATTCTTTCTGCCTCATTCTCTCTTTTTTGTTTTAAATATCACCTTCAAAAGCTATCTAATACATTAATGAAATGTCTTATTCAACTACAGAAGCCATACAGTTCTTTAAAACAAACTCCAGTCCTATTAGAAAGAATTCAAAAGCTATCACATTCACTGTATATAAACAGGTCTGAAGGAGAAAATGTAGATGAATATGCTAAGCCCTGAGTGAAATCTAAATCTTTTCATTTTTCCTGTTAAATTATCAAGATGTGAGAAGGAACAGAGAGAGGATTTCTTAATACTTTTAATTAAACTTTTACTAGAGCAAAAGAGGATCACAGGGAAAGTAATCTCATTGCTAACAATGTACATTTATTATTTGTAATATTACACTCTTTGAAATGTTTTTCTATGAAAACAAAGTATTGCACAATAACTACAATGTAAGTGAAAAGAACAAAAACCAGGAAGTATTTTTAGCTAGTATTTATAAAAAAAAGTACTTTACAAATAGTAACTCTTTTAATCCTCACAACAATCCTTGCATGTAGAAGTTTTTAGTATCTTTATTGTATAGATGAAGAAACTAAGGCAGAAGTAAGTCACCTGTCTAGAATTACACAGCTAGTTAATGTCTAATGAAGGTTTGAACCAGACCTTCTTAATTTGAGGAGTAGTATTCTATTCTTTGAGGTACTTAGCTCATTAAATAAAAGCTGAATATTGAAAAAAAGCAAAATAAAAAAAACTCCCGGTCACAAAAAGAGAAAAAAAGACATGTCTCCTTTGTTTAGGTGGGTTGCCCCAAATATGGAGCTCAGCATGTAATTTAATTTTTTATGTATAAATCAGTTTTATATTCCCCCCTTTTCCTCTTCTTTTTTCTTTCTTTCTTTTTTTTATCACAAGTAATGACTCTTTGGAGAACCTGGGGAAGGGATGTAGGTGAGTATCTAAACCATATAAAAATAAAACATATCAATAAAATATATTTTAAAAGAAAAAAAAAAACATCTTGATGTCCCATGTGATTGGAAAGGCACTAATGAAGCACTGTAAAATTTATAGTACCTCATTCTCTCTTGTTTCTCATGCACACTTAGAGTTAAACATAAGTTTTTTTTTTTTCTGGCTGTATATAAATTGTAGTTGATGTGAATTTTTTTATGAAACAAAAGTAAAATAAAACATCACAATTTAATTTTGTTACAGATGGAATTTCTGGATTTTTCAGGGCCTTTAAAACATTTGTGCTGAGAAAAATAATATGGAGCAAATGTAAAGTTGAAGGTATAATGTTTGAAGTTATACATGCTGATAAATATTTTGCAGAATATATTACCTGACTTCATGAGACATTTGGTAGAACTGTCAATGAAAAAAGCACAAAGAACATTGTAGACTGTGCATATTACTTAACAGAATAAATTTAAGTGCAGGCTGGTTTTATATGGAGGTGTGATTCCTTATGAAATCCACACAAGACCTTTTGGCACAAAGTCAAGATAATCAAGCCCATTCTTACTAAATTCTAGAGGAACATTGGTCCCATTCTACCAGTGGATTACTCTGTACACTGCAGTTGGTGCTCAAGTGTTAGTGAACATTCTCTTTTTTTATCCTGTGTGATTTATTGATCATTTTATAGGCTTATTTATTACAGAAAATGAAAAGGTTACCTGTTAAGATAGCTTTAGCAAAATCTATGCAAGCACCTGTAATGAGAAGACTTAATTACATTTTTTGGCAATCCTGGGGGCCAGAATCAAACAGGGGAAAGGTAGAATAAAATGGGATTTTCATAGAAATCACACATCTCAGGAATATTTTATCCAGTTTCTCAGAAATTCTATGGTCTAGTAATGAATGTCTTTGAATATCACCATCATCAGTTAGCGTCTACTAAGGCAGATTCATTTTGTCAAAGGCTCACATTTTTCCCAGTAGTTTAGCCAACATTTCAATATGCAAGTCCCTTAAATATGGACATTTTGCATGTGCCTTTTGTTTTTAAGTCAGGGGTATAAATTATTTACTTCTTAAAAAACTATTATTCCTAAAGGAATAGAGAAAATGTTTTGAATGACTCCAGTGCCATCTATTGGTAAATAAATAAGTTGTTTCATTTTCAAGACATAATTTCTAGAACAAATACACACACACACACACATACACATGCTACAGTCCAGGTATTCAGATAGATGAAGGATTTATAATGCTAAGATTGTTGTGTTTATTTTTTGAAGTTATGGAATAGACTTGACATAATTAATTAGCAAGTAAAAGAATGATGAGATAACTAAGTGAAAATTCTAAACCGAGCAGGTATATATATATCAGCTTACTACCCACTGTAGGGATAGAGATAGGACCAAACTTGAAACTTATTGGTCTAAAGATATCCTAGATGAGAAAATTAATTTTTACCAATGTAGGTAGGTTCCTCCTCTTCCAACTTACAATATTAATGAATTTTCTAGAGCACTGAGGGTTTAAGTAACTTGCCCAGAATCAGAAAGCCAAGATGCAGGATTAGAATCCTACTCTTTCTAGCTTTAAGTCCTATACATAATATCACACTATGTACCTCCTGTATTAATCTTTCTTTTAATGAAAACCTGTGAGAATTGTCTATTATTATTTCTTTTGATTATAGTGAATAAATATGGATCCCATACCTGATTCATATTTTACATTGAGTATCTTTCTCCTATACTTTTGGAGAGACTTTAGCCAAAATGTAACCTTTAAGTTAATCTTTACCAGCATGCTGGGGTAGAAGTTTAATAAAAGAGTGTGAAATAAAGAAACAAATCTCTTCCCACTAGGAACAAAGCTCCCCCAGGACTGAGTCTGGTCTGAGGACATATGTGGGTTCTGAGAAGGGAATCCCATAGGAAAGAGGGAGATGAAGTTGCATTGCATACCCATGGCCAAGTATTAGTTACAGTATGAATTTATTTCATTTATTCATATCTTGTGAGTCTCTATTTAAGTTTATGCCTTCTTTTTCATTTGAAGGCAAGTTCCTTTAGGGTGAGGAAATTCTCACTATTTCCTTATGTCTCCTGAGCTTAACATAATGATTGACACTGAAAAATGCTTATTGATTGATTGTCAAAAAATATACTGATTATGCTTCAATAATATTTTCAGTAGCTATTATTTGAGAAACAAATATGAGTAGAGACATGTTCTACTTAGAATTATTTGCTTGTTTTTTTCTCTCATAATTAGTATAGGAAACAAATCCCTCACCCTCATCAGCCCATGAGATAGAAAAATTGCACATAAGATGAAAAGAGATGTTTGAAAGAATGATTAATCAGATTTTCATTGTTTCTACAAATTTTCAATCCTGCCTAAAATTTTTCATAGAATTTTTCCTCAATACTAATAGAAATAAATCACAGTTTATTTTCTATGGAAATTCCTACAGCTGAGAAAGGAATAGTAGAAAGAATACTCAATTTGGGGGTAAGATGGCCTTGATTTCAATACCATCTTTGCCATGTATAAACTTGGATAAGTTACTTATTCACTCTGTTCCTTACTTTGCTTCAACAGAGATTGTAGAAAGAAAGGAAGAATGAAAGAAAGAAAGAGAAAGCCAGACTCACAGAGAAAGATAAAAAGAGAAAAAGAGAGGAAAAAAGTTGGAAGGAAAGAAGGAAGGAAGGAAAGATGGAGGGAGAGAAGAAAGAAGAAAGGAATGTGAATTACATTGGGCTTTAAATCTGGTTAATGGAGAAATAGAACTCAATCAAACTTTCATGAACTTTATCTTTGAGTATTTTCCAATAAAGATAGACTATTTTATTTCATTTCATTAGTTGATGTCAATGCTTGCATCAAAAGTGGATCACTGATCAAGATCCAAAATCGGAGGGTGGAGCCATGGTGGCGGAGATCAGACAGGATTCTCTGTAACCTCCTCTAACCTCCCCTCAAACCAACAAAATATGAAGCCTCTAGACTGATTCTGAAGCAAAAAAATCCACAATATCCGGAGAACAACACGATTCTAGAAGAAGATACTCTGGAGGAACCTCAAAACAGGTCTGTTTTAATGGGGCAGGGGGTGGCCTGCTGAACCCAGACTGCAGCACAGGGAGACCGGGGCAGGGAGCTGGAGCAGGGAGCTGGAACAGGAGTCAGAACAGGAGTGGGAGCGTTGTGCTTTTCACACACCTGGGAGTCTTCTGCGGGCCTCTTGGAACAATTTGTCCTGATTGTGGGCAGGTGGTTTGGAGGGTCTGCCTTTTGAGGGGGATAGATTGTGAACCACTGAACCCCTGATGAGCATCTTAACTAGCTGCCATTACACAGCACCTTAAAGCAATCAATCAAACAACAGGTCTGATAAGCACCATAAATAATTCAATCAGTGGAGCTGCCCAGCCCTGAAAT
Source organism: Myrmecobius fasciatus (assembly GCA_023553655.1). NCBI lineage: Eukaryota > Metazoa > Chordata > Mammalia > Dasyuromorphia > Myrmecobiidae > Myrmecobius > Myrmecobius fasciatus. Next base: position 2,187 of record JAJPUD010034670.1, on the reverse strand, counting down.
AATTCAATCAGCAGAACTGCCCAGTTCCTGAAATAACTCAATCAGCAGAACTGCCCCAGGGCAAATTAAAGCAGCTTTCCCACCTTTGCCCTAAACAGACCTCACACCTTTAAAAAAATGAATAAAAAACCAAAAAGAGCTCTCACCATAGACAACTTTTATGGAGAGAGGGAAGAACAGACCTCAAATCCTGAGGCCCCTAAAGGTAAAGCAACTCCAGAAAAAGCCCCAAAGAGAGACATAAATTGGTCTCCATGTCACAAGGCTCTCTTTGAAGATTGCATAAAAAATCTTAAAAGAGAGTTAGAAGAAACATGGGGAAATGAAATGAGATCACTGCAAAATAAAATAGAAAAAATGGAAAAAGAATGCAGTGAACAAAAAAATGTAATTGGTCAATTGCAAAAGGAACTAAAAACAGTAACTGAAGAAAATAAGACATTAAAAATTAGAATCGAACAATTGGAAATTAATGACTCATCAAGACTTCAAGAATCAGTTGAACAAAAACAAAAAAATGAAAAGATAGAGAAAAACATGAAATATCTCCTAGGAAAAACAACTGACCTGGAAAATAGATCTAGGAGAGACAATCTAAGGATTATAGGGCTTCCTGAAAGCCATGATGAAAAAAAGAACCTGGACACTATATTCCAGGAAATCATAAAAGAAAACTGCCCTGATATTTTACACCCAGAAGGCAAAATACTCCTTGAAACAATCCACCGATCACCTCCTGAAAGAAACCCAAAAATTAAGTCCCCCAGAAATATCGTGGCTAAATTCCAGAACTATCATATCAAGGAAAAGATGTTATAAGAAGCCAGAAAGAAACAATTTAAATATCGGGGAGCTACAATTAGGATCACACAGGACCTAGCAGCTTCTACTTTGAAGGATCGAAGGGCCTGGAATCAGATATTCAGAAGGGCAAAGGAACTTGGATTACAGCCAAGAATAAGTTACCCAGCTAGAATGAGCATTATCTTCCAGGGAAGAAGATGGTCATTCAATGATATAGGAGAATTTCACCTATTTCTACTGAAAAGACCAGAACTGAACAAAAAATTTGATCTACAAACACAGAACACAAGAGAAACATAAAAAGGTAACAAGAAAAAATAACTCTTGAGAACTATATTTATGTTATAGATACTTATAGAATGAGGGTTGATTTTATGAATTGATTATTACATTATGATTATGATATGATTACTGTGATTTTATGATTATTATCATGTGATTACTGTGATTTTATGATTATTATTATATGTTTATTATGATTTTATGAATCTTATGATATGATAAACTGAAAAAGAAATTAGAGGTAGAAAAGGGATAACACTGGAAGAAGAGGAAAAGGAGGTAAAATAAGGGAAATTACATCACATGTAGAGGCAAAGAAAACCTATAATGATTGAGGGGAGAAAAGGGAAGGGAATGAGAATTGGGTTAATCTCCATCTCATCAGATTTGGCTCAGAGGGAATAATAGACGGACTTATAAGGAAACTGGAGGGAAAGGGGGGGAAAAGGGGGTGGGTGTGGCTCTAAAGGGGAAGGATTGTTTGAGGGAAGTGGTTTTCAAAAGCAAAATAGTAGGGAGGAGGGAAAGGGGATAAGAAAGAGAAAAGCATAAGCTAGGGTAAATAAGATGACAGGAAATACAGAATTAGTTATTTTAACTGTGAATGTGAATGGAATGAACTCTCCCTTAAAGCAGAAGCAGATAGCAGAGTGGATTAAAAACCAGAATCCAACAATATGTTGTATACAAGAAACACATCTGAAACATAGAGATACATATAGGGTGAAGGTAAAAGGCTGGAGCAGAATCTATTATGCTTCAGGTGAACAAAAAAAAGCAGGGGTAGCAATCCTGATCTCAGACCAAGTAAAAGCAAAGATAGACTTAATTAAAAGAGACAAAGAAGGAAATTATATCTTCCTAAAGGGTACCATCGATGATGAAGCAATATCAATACTAAACATATATGCACCAAGTGGTATAGCATGGAAATTCCTAGAGGAAAAGTTCAGAGAGATGCAAGAAGAAATTGACAGCAAAACTATAATAGTGGGGGATCTCAACCTCCCTCTCTCAGAACTTGATAAATCAAACCACAAAATAAATAAGAAAGAAGTTAAGGAGGTAAAGAAAATGTTAGAAAAGTTAGGTATGATAGAT
>JAJPUD010034668.1:0-10715 GCA_023553655.1 Myrmecobius fasciatus | reverse complement strand
ATATATATATATATATATATATACATCCTTTCTATTACAAGTTGAAGCATGGATGCCCACTTTTCCCACTAGGATTCAATGTAGTTCTGCAAATGCTAGCAACAGCAAAGGAATTCTTGGTTGTTCAGTTGGACACAACTATTTATATCCTCTTGGAGGGTTTTTGTGGCAAAGATATTGGCCTGGTTTGCCAGTACCTTTTTACACATGAGGAACTGAGGCAAAGTGTTAAGTAGCTTGGCTAGGGTCATACGACTACTAAGTGCCCAGTATCAGATTTGAAGTCAGCTCTTCCTGACTCAGGGCTTGAAACTCTTATCAGTTGTGCCACCTGGCTCGCTATGTATGATCATATGGATAAAACAGCCTAAATCACTATTGATTGAAGAACTGCAAATTCAAACAGCTCTGAGATAGCCACATCACACCTCTTGGTTTGGCTAATATAACAGAAAAGGAAAATGATAAAAATGGAAGGGGGTGTGGGGAAACTGGGACACTAATATGTTGGTTGTTGTTGGAGTTGTGAATTGACCCAACCATCCTGGAGAGCAATTTGTCACTATGCACAAAGGGCTATCAAGGTGTGCATACCCTTTGACACAGCAGTGTTTCTGCTGGGCTTGTGTCCCAAAGAAATCATAAAGGAGGAAAAAGGACCCACATGTGCAAAAATGTTTGTGGCAGCTCTTTTCTAGTGGCAAGGAACTGAAAAGGGAGTGGATGCCCATCAATTGGAGAATGGCTGAATAAATTACGGTATATGAATGTCATGGAATATTATTCCCAGCAGGATGATTTCAGAGAGGTCTGGAGAGACTTACAGGAACTGATGCTAAGTGAAGTGAATAGAACCAGGAGATCTTTATGCTCGGCAACAGCAAGATTATTATGTGACGATCAACTGCAGTAGACTTAGCTCTTCTCAGCAATGTGGTGATCCGAGATAATTCCAATAGACTTGGGTTGGAAAATGCTATCCACGATCAGACAAAGAATTGATGGAGTCTCAATGCAGATCAGTTTTCCTTTTTTTATTTTATTGGGGAGGGGAGGAGTTTGTGGTCTGTGTTTCCTTTCACAGCATGACTAATATGGAAATATGTTGTGCATGAATGCACATGTATAACCTCATGAATAGCCATTCCCAGATAGAGAAGTGATCAAAGTTTATGAATGTCTGAAGGCACAGAGAAGGGAGGGAGGAGGAAGAGGAAGGATATGTAGTGTATAGCAGCATTGAGAATTGGCCTTTTTGTAGTGGCAAGAAACTGGAAATTGAAAAGATGCCTATCAATTGGAGAATGGCTGAATAAATTATGGCATATGAATGTTATGGAATATTATATTATTGTTGTGTAAGAAACGACCAGCAGGATGATTTCAGAGAGGATTGGAGAGACTTGCATGAACTGATGCTGAGTGAAATCAGCAGAACCAGGAGAACATTATACACAGCAACAAGACTATACGATGATCAATTTTGATGGACATGGTTCTCTTCAACAATGATGTGATTCAAACCAGTTGTGCTGCGATGAAGATAGTCATATACATCCAGAGAGAGGCCTGTGGGAACTGAGAGTGAACCACAACACAGCATTTTTACGCTTTCTGTGAATATTTCCATGCATTTTGTTTTCCTTCTTAGGTTGTTTTTTTCTTCTTCTCTTTCTAGATCTGATGTTTCTTGTGCAGTAAGATAACTGTATAGATATGTATACATGTATTGTATTTGTCATATAATTTATCCTATCTAGCTTGTATTAGATTACCTGTCATCTAGGGGTGGGGGGTAGGGGGAAGGAAAGGAAAAGCTTGGGGAAAAAAAGTTTTTTTGCAAAGGTCAATGTTGAAAGGTCACTCATAGGTTTTGTAAATAAAAAGCTTTATAAAAAAATAAATAAAATAAAAATATAAGCATTTGCAAAAAAAAAAAAAAGAGAGAGAGAATTGGGACTGGAATGGCAGCTACTTTTTGACAAAGGGAATCTGATGGTGGAGATTGCTCAGAGTGGCCCTGAACCCCAATATGAACTCAGGAGCCAGAGTCTTGTGAATCCTGCCTGCTGACAGACCTGCTGATGCAGCGTCCTGACAAGAACAAGGATAGGGATGCAAAACAGAGACCCTTGACCCGGCAGACTCAAAGTCCTCCCATGAGGCAATAGGAAACCATTGGCCTTCTGTCCATCTTCCTTGTCCCCCAGTTCCTCTACTCCCCACACTTTTCTTTCCCTTCCTCCCCAGCCTTTCTCCTATCCATTCACCTCTTATTCAGTCAATTCCCTCCCCAATTATGCACATATAAAATTGGGGAGTGAAAGCCTCCCCTCACTTCCCCTTGTCCCCAGCAGAAAGGTCATTGGAGAGTTTGGGTGAATCTGGGTCTAAAGAGGTAGAAGGATAAACCACAGAGCCCAGGGATTTGTCCCTTCTGATTCCAGTCAAACAGGTCTCCCTGTTCTCTGTTGTCTTTGTCCCCAGAAGTTACTGACTGCCCCATTTCAAATCCTCCAGGTCAAAGATGCCCCTCTAGCTAAAAGTGCCGGTCTATCCCTGTCACCCCCCTTGCTTAGTCAATTCCACTGGTTCCTCTTCATCCCTATAGCAACACACAAAACCTTCTCCCCCTCTCCCCCTTTTTAGAAATTGCAGGAAAGCAATTTAAAATGAGATTAGCCAAAGTCTTTGGACTAATCTGAAAGAGAAATCTTCCCTGTCTGTTCTGAAACAATGTCCTCCTCTCTGCTCCTCCCTGTGAGGATGCCTTACATAAAGTTAATAATTAGGGTCATGAGCAGTCAAGGGCAAGGAACTCTTGATTGATCCATGTAAGAGGAAAAAAAACATTTCCCCAAGATTCAAAGGGATTAAATAATCACTGGACCAACTGGAAAGGAACAGGCTGCTGTGAGTGATGGGCAAGACCGACTGCATGGTTCTGAGAAAATGCTTCTCTGAGGGTGTGTGACAAGTGACTGTTTTGGTGAGTGAAGCAATCTGTTAGTTCTTCTCTGGACTCTTGCTCATTCTTGGAGATTCTTCCTTGTTACAGAACTTTATACATTTGGGCACTGAAATGTCTCATGCTGAGGAGACATGTATGAAGACCTGGGGAGAGGAGATCTGTCACGTGTGGCCATTTCTCACCCTCTAAGCTGACAAAAGAGTGGAATAATGACAAATGAATAAAAAGGGCGCCTGGGACTGCCCACTCTGCAGAATGCACAGGTGTTTCTTTGGCATCTCCAGCATCAAATATTAACTCTGCCATTTAGCCCGGAAAGCTCTTTCCTGCTTGGCCCCTCCACCCACTAGGCTCCAGCCACAATGGCGGACTTGTTGTTCCTCACCTCGTGCAGCTCCTGAAGGTGTGCATTTGCACCTGTTGGCCTGTGTGCTCAAAGCCCTTCCCCCCCACCCACCACATGCCCAGTCATCTAGTTTCCTTCAGATTCAGCTGGCATCCCAGGTTTGCCAACAGCCCTTCCTGGTATCCCTCTGATGCTCCTTCCCTCTAAATTACCTTCCATTTATATTGTGTATGCTGTCTGTGTACATAGTTGTTATGTCCCTAGGTAGAATGACCAAATAAAGGGAAGAAGCAATAATTAAGCACTTATTATGTTCAGAGCCTTGTACTAAGTATATATAAATGGACAAAGCATCCCAGAGAGCACAGCACAAGGGGTGGGTCACTTTAGAGTGGGATTGGGGTGGGGGGGAACAGCTGAGGTTAGATTCAGACCCGTGATATTAAGGGACTGGACAAAGAACGGGTTTCCAGAGATGATCCCCAGGGAGGCAGAATCATTGTGAGAGGGAAAGATATCATGGGTCAGGGAGGTGATCCCTGCAGAATGAATTCCCAAAGGCTTTGATTGTCCAAAGTGCTTTTAGCGTGGAGTTCTCTTGGGGCCTTAGGGGGTTCTGGAGAAGGGACAATTGCTTGCTTGTCCTTGCTCTCAAGGTCCTAACATGTTAATGAAAGAGAAAACACCTCTAAGAGATTTCAGCTGCAAGTCAGAGGGAAAGACCTCATGAGGAAAACAGTCAGGAAAGCAGTTTGTAAGCACCTCCCATGTGCCAGGCACTATAGAGGCAGCTAAGGGACACCACAACGGATAGAGCTGCAGTCTGGGAGTCCAAAAGACCTGAGTTCAAGTCTAGCCTCAGAACCTTTGTGGCTGTGAAACCCTGGACAAGTCATTCCACCTCCTTTTACCTCAGTTTCCCCACTTGTAAAATGGGGATAAGAATAGCATCTACATCAAAAATTTCTTGTGAGGATTAAATGAGGTTTGTGGGTTAGTGATAAAGCACTTAACATAGTGTAGTAGGTGCCATGTAAATGTGAGCTATTATTGCTATCATACTAAGCATTGGGATGATAATTCATATCCTTTCCCATAATCAACTCATATACTTTTCTGGTGTTTAACCATTTGATATTTCATAAGAAGAACGTTCTTTTCCAGGAGAACAGGAGCGTTGGCTGTGGGGGACACAGAAGAAATTAGAGATCTTGTCAACTTACGTGGATTTAATTATCATGTTTATGCAGATGACTTAGATCTCTTTGGCCCTCTCTTACCCATTTTCTCACCTCCAGTCCAGCATCTCCACTTGCCCCTTCGAATCTCCAGATGGATATCTCATAGACAACTTAAACTCACCATACCCCAAAACAAATTTATTAAGGTTCCCAACCTTGATTCCTCTTTCTCCCTTACTCTGCATATCGAAATCACGGACACTTATTATTTCCTCCTTCACAATGTCTCTCATATGCATTTCTTCCTTTCCACTTACTCAGCCACTACCCTAATTCCAGCCTCTGAATTTTCCCTACTCAATCCATTCCCTTGGGAAAATTGTCCCTGGGGCCTTTCCTATTAGCTCCTGAGCTGGGCCACGCAGTGAGCACTTGGTGTGGATGGCATCCAGGATGGAGGGCCCTTTGTCCACAAGCATTTTCTAGAGACTGAGGCACAACATGTTTTCACACACCAGCCTCCTGCCTTTGATACAGGGGAAAGGCAGCCTTCCTGCCCAGTCTGCTGCCTCCCTTGAGAACATGAAAACCACCATTCTGTTGAGCAGCAGACTCCTTCCATAAGGAGAGGAAAATTATTTCTTTAGCTCCCAGTACTTGACCCTTGTCCTGAACCTCCTAAGGCCCCAAGAGAACTCCAGGCTAAAGCCCTATGGACAATCAAAACCTATGGAAATTCATTCTGCAGGGATCAGCTCCCTGAGGCATGATATCTTTCCCTGTCATGATGATTCTGCCTCCCTGGCCATCCTCAGTGGATCCTTGTTCTTTGCCCAATCCCTTCATATCATGGGTCTGAATCTAACCTCAGCTTTTCCCCTGGACTCCAAAGTGACCCACTCCTTTTGATGTGCTTTCTGGGATTTTTTTTAATTTAATATTTTTCCCAGTTATATTTCAAATAATTTTTTTTACATTTGTATTTAAAACTTTTGAGTTCCAGGTTCTCTCCATTATCCCTAATCCCAATTAAGAAATCACATGTAAAGTTATACAAAACATTTCCATAAAAGTTGCTTTGTGAAAGAAAACATAGATCTTTCAGTGAAATGGGGGAAAAACTCCCCTCCAGAAAAATTAAGTTTAAGAGAGAGAGAGAGAAAGGAAGTGGGAGAGAGAGACAGACAGACAGAGGGAAGGAGGGAGGGAAAGAAAATGACAGAGGGAGAAAGGGAAAGAGATCTGTATTCAGACATTCACACAATCAGTTCCTTCTCTGAATATGGACAGGATTTTTCATGACTCCTTCAGAGTGGTCATGGATCCCTGTTTGGCTGAGAATAGCAGTTATTTGCAGCTGGTTATTGCAGAACATTGGTATTACTTTGCATATAGTACAATTCACTTGGCTTGAGTTCATGGAGGACTTCCCAGGTTCCACCCCTCCCCCTCAGCATCCTGCTCTTCGTTTCCCAAAGAACAATAATATTCCATCACAAATACCCACAATTTTGAGTGTGTGGTATTTTTGCCTAGTGGTAGAGGTGTTAGGTCACAGGTTATGTGTGAATTTATAGCCCTGTGGGCATAGATCATATCTTTGGATCATTTACCAAATTGGACATGGTGCTTTTTCTTTTTAAAAAATAAATTTTACTCAGTCCCTTCTATGTTTGAGAAATGGCTCTTTGGGATGTTTGCTCCACAAGCAACAAATCTGGTTTCATCTTCAATCTTTTCCTTTCCCATCCATCTTCGGGAACTCACTGAGACCTGGCTACTTGTTGATGACACATGCTGGTCACTCTTTCCATCATTAGCTGCACTTCTCACTCCTCTCCCTCAATTCCTTGGTTGAGGAAGAGGAGCTGGAATCCTCCTTGCTCCTCTTGCCCACTTTCATGTTCCTCCCTCTCCCTTCTCTTCCCTTCAGGGAAGTAACCATTAAGGTTCACTTGATCCATTCTGATAATTACTGTGGACACTCCCTTTATTTCCTCAGTGAGTTCAGGACCTGGTTCATAATCTTTCTCTCCAACTCCTTCCCTCGCTTCAGCTTACATTGCTTTGCTCTTTCAGACACACTAACCTCCCACTTCCTCAGCTTACTACTTCCCAGGACCTTGTCACCTCCACCTCAGCCCCACAGAAAGATGGTCATCCCTTTCATTTTCCCATTACCTACAAGTATACCATCTCTCTGTTCATGAACTCTAAGATCCCCCTTTCTGATTACAATCTGGACATTCTGCTTTGCAGCCCCAAACCCTGTTGCTCTTCCATACTGTGACCTCTAAACCCTGGACCTCTCTGTTTCTTCCCAAGCAATTATCTCTGTACTAATCATACTCTTTCCCACCTTAATCCTGTGATGAAGCAGTTTTCTCAATTCTACCTGGTCACCTTCCCCTATATTTTTTGTCCCCTTATCATATCACCCATTTTGCCCTGCCAAACGTCACCTTAACATCATTCCAAACTTCTGCTGCCTTCACTTCCACATGCAAGTGGCTTCGAACCTGAAAAAAATTCGGGAAACTCTGATGACTGGGTCCTTCCCCAAATTTATGGTACATCAGCTCAACAGTATCCTCATTGCTACAAGGAAATCCTTTTAAGATATCCTAATTTTTATTAAAGATTTATAATTTTCAAAAGATATTCATGGATAGTTTTTGAACATTACCCTTTGCAAAACCTTGTCTTCCAATTTCCCCCCCTTCCCCAATCTCCTACCCTATATGGCAAGTACTCAACTATGTTACAGATGGTAAAAACATATGTTAAATTCAATATATGCATACATGTTTGTACAATAAAATTCCAAATTGCTCTCCACAATGGTTGTATCCGTTCACAGTTCCACCAACAATGTATCAGTGTCCCAGTTTTCCCACATCCCCTCCAACATTCGTCATTATCTTTTTTTAGCCAATCTGACAGGTGTGTAGTGGTACCTCAGGGTTGTCTTAATTTGCATTTCTCTGATCAATAGTGATTTGGAGCAACTTTTCATATGACTAGAAAATGTTTTATTTTCATCATCTGAAAATTGTCTGTTCATATCCTTGGACGATTTACCGATTGGAGAGAGGCTTGAATTCTTACAAATATGATAATTCTCTATATATTTAAAAATGAGACCTTTATCAGAACCCTTAAATGTAAAGATGATTTCCCAATTTATTGCTTCCCTCCTAATCTTGATTGCATTGGTTTTGTTTGCACAAAATCTTTTTAACTTAATGTAGTCAAAATTATATATCTGATGTTCAGTTAAGAGTTTCAGTTCTTCTTTGGACACAAATTCTTTCCTTCTCCACAAATCTCACAGTTAAACTATCCTGTGTTCCTCTAATTTGCTGAGAATATCATTCTTAACCATTCTGGAGAGCAATTTGGAGCTATGCTCAAAAAGTTATCAAACTATGCATACCCTTTGACCCAGCAGGGTTTCTATTGGGCTTGTATCCCAAAGCGATCTTAAAAGAGGGAAAAGGCCCCACATGTGCAAAAATGTTTGTGGCAGCCCTTTTTGTAATGGCTAGAAACTGGAAACTGAATGGATGCCCATCAATTGGAGAGTGGCTGAATAAATTATGGTATATGAATGTTATGGAATATTATTGCTCTGTAAGAAATGACCAGCAGGATGATTTCAGAGAGGCCTGGAGGGACTTGCATGAACTGATGCTGAATGAAACGAGCAGAACGCGGAGATCATCATACACAGCAACAACAGTATTACATGGTGATCAATTCTGATGGACATGGCTCTCTGCAACAAAGAATTGTCTCAAACCAGTTCCAATTGTTCAGTGAAGAAAGCCATAGACACCCAGAGAGAGGGATGTGAAATGTGGACCACAACAGAACATTTTCATGCTCCCTAATGATGTTTGCTTGCATTGGGTTTCCTTTCTGTGATTTTGTTTTTTTTTTCCTTGTAGATAGGATTTTTCTTGCACAACTTGTCAAGTATTTTAACATAATTAACATGTAGTGGAATTCCTGCCATCTAGGGGAAGGGAGTGGCCTGGGGGTAAAATTTGTAATGGAAAGCTTTGTAAAGATCAATGCTGAGAAACTACCCACACATATGTTATGCAAATAAAAAGGTTTAATAATAAAAAAAGAATATCACTCATTATGTCTAAATCATGAACCCATTTAGATCTTATCTTGTTATGTGGTGTTAGGTGAGGGTCTAGTGTTTATTTGTTCCGTACAAGTTTCCAATTTTCCCAGCAGCTTTTGTGGAAAATTTAGCACGTTTCCTAAAAGCTGGGTTCTTTGGGTTTATCAAACACTAGACTGCTATATTTATTGCCTGGTTTGTCCTGTGATCCTATCCTATGCCACTGATTGACTACTATATTTCCTAGCCAGTACCAAATGGTATTGATAACCGCTGCTTTATAATATAATTTTAGATCTGGCACAGCAAGGCCACCCTCATCAGCCTTTTTTTATTCATTAATTCAATTGAGATTCTTGACCTTTTGTTCTTCCATATGAACTTTTATATTATTTTTTCTAGAGCTCTAAAATAATGTTTGAAAGATTGATTCATATGCCACTAAATAAGTAAATTAGTTTGGGTATTACTGTCATTTTTATTATATTTGCTTGGCCTACCCATGAGCACTTGATGTTTTCCCAACTGATTAGGTCTGATTTTATTTGTGTGGAAAGTGTTTTATAGTTTAGTTCTTATAGTTCCTGACTGTTCCGTGGCAAATAGATTCCCAAGTATTTTATACTATCCACAGTTATTTTGAATGGAATTTCTTTTTTGTACCTCTTGCTGCTGAACTTTGTTGGTAATATAGAAAAATGTTGATTTATGTGGAATTATTTTGTGTCCTGCAACTTTGTTAAAGTTGTGAATTGTTTCTAGCAAAGTTTTAGTTGAATCTCTAGGGTCCATTAAGTATATCATCAGGTAATCTGCAAAGAATGATAATTTGGTTTCCTTGTTACCTACTCAAATTCCTTTAATCTCTTTTTTTTCTCTTATTGCCAAAGCTAGCATTTCTAATACAATATTAAATCGTAATGGTGACAGTGGGCAGCCTTGTTTCACTCCTGATCTTACTGGGAATGGTTCTAGTTTGTCTCCATTACAAATGATGCTTGCTGATAGTTTTAAGTAGATGCTACTGATCATTTTAAGGAAAAGTCCATTTATTCATATACTCTCTTGTTTTTAATAGGAATGGGTGTTGGATTTTATCAAAAGCTTTTTCTGCATCTATTGAGATAATCATATGTTTTTTGTTAGTTTGGTTAATAATATAATTGATTATGCTAAAAGTTTTCCTAATATTGATCTAGCCCTGCATTCCTGGTATAAATTCTACTTGGTCATGGGGTATTATCCTAGGGATGACTTTCTGTAATCTCATTGCTAATGTTCTATTTAAGATTTTTGCATCAATATTCATGAGGGAAATTGGTGTATAGTTTTCTTTCTCTGTCTTCACCCCACCTGGTTTATCTATCAGCACCATATCTGTACTGTAGAAAGAATTTGGAAGTATACTTTTCCCCCCTATTATTTCAAATAGTTTATATATTATTGGAATTAATTGTTCTTTGAATGTTTGGTAGAATTCACATGTCAGTCCATCTGGCCCTGGATATTTTTTCTTCAGGAGATGATTCATAGCTTGTTTTATTTCTTTCTCCAAAATGGGGCTATTTAAACAATTTATTTCCTCTTCTGTTATTGTGGGAAATCTATATTTTTGTACATATTCCTCCTTTTCATTTACATTATCAAATTTATTGGCATAAAATTGGGCAAACATATTGTTCTAATTACCTCTTCATTGGTGGAAAGTTCTCCCTTTCCTTTTTGAGACTACCAGCTTGATTTTCCTCTTTCCTTTTTCTAATTAAATTAAGTAAAAGTTTATCTATTTTGTTTTTTATTAATAAAACCAATTCTTAGTTTTATTTATTAATTCAATAGTTTTTCCATTTTCAATTTCATTAATTTTTCCTTTTATTTTCATAATTTCCAATTTGGTATTGAACTGAGGGTTTTTAATTAGTTCTTTTTCTAGCTTTTTTAATTGTAAGCCCAATTCATTGATCTTCTCTTTCTCTATTTTATGCATGTAAGCATCTAGATATATAAAATTATCCCCTTTAACCACTTTGGACGTATCTCCCAAATTTTGGTATATTTTCTCATTACTGTCATTCTCCT
>JAJPUD010034667.1:0-10716 GCA_023553655.1 Myrmecobius fasciatus | reverse complement strand
AGATATAGATAGAAAAAAACACACAGAGACAGAGACACAGAAACACACACAGAGACAGAGACACAGAAAGACACATGGAGAGATAGATATACAGAAACAGAGAGACACAGAAACACACACACACACACACACACAGATATAGAGACAGAGAGACACAGGACTGAGGAGGGGGAGATCCAGGGAAAAAAAGACAGAGACAGAGACAGATGTGATAAGGGTAGGAGAGAGGAAAGAGACACATAGAAGCAGAGACAGAAAGAAACACAGGTAGAGATAAGAGACAGAGAGAATTCCATGTATCTCTATCTGAAGGAGTATTTGTGTAGAAGCAACAGCTTTATACTATCATAGGACCACTGATTTAGACCTTCAAAGCCTTCTGGTCTAATCTCATTTTACAGATGAATAAAATAAGGCCCAGGGAGGTTGTAACTTATCTAAGATCATACAGATGGTGAATGGTAAAGCCAGAATTCAAACCCAGTCCCCATCCATTAAGTCCACAAAATGGGCTGGTATCTGAGAAAGGGCAGGTATGAATATCAAGGTAGAGGAGAAAGTCTTGTTGATTTGGCCAGCCTTAGTTTTCTCAGCTGCAAAATGGGAGTATTGATAGTTGTAATTCCAACCTCACAGGTTTTGTGACAAGCAAATGAGATAATGGATATAAAGAACTTTGCAAACCTTGTTATATAAATGGCAGCTATTATTATAGGAGAGAATGAGACTCTTTGTATGTTTAATAGAATGTGCCTGTGTCTGGCGGGTGTGTGTGTGTGTGTGTGTGTGTGTGTGTACATTTCTCCATGCGCCTGTATCTGAGGGGTATGTATACATATTCACACTGTGCTATAGGTGTGAGCCCAAAGCAGGCAGCTAGCTGGAAAGGGGAGGGCTCCCCCACTTACCACAGGTAATGCTGACTAGGAGACAGAGTTCCCTACCTTTCCTATTTCTCCAGGTCCCTTCCAACTGACAGATCTCTTGTGGGAGGCTGGAGTCCACCTGTCCGACCCAGCAGAAGTGTAGAGGGTGGGTGGGAGTGGACGGGCCTGGGTTGGTGTCTTGGTCCATCCCAGTCTAGATTCTGTGGCCTCTTGCCTGCAACAGGATGCAGGATATAACTGGGGAGGACCTTCTGGGCTCCACATGGCTGCTGTCCCTTCTCAGCTCCTAAGCTGACAGCTCTCAGATAGTGTTAATTACACTCATATTTGACAGGTGAGTAATGGAACAGATTGCAAGGACGATCTCTCACCACTTGCCCCCTTCTGGGTCTCCCTCATCCTGTCCCTGACAGCCACTGGGCCTGAGAGAGAAGCTCTTCCCCAGGCCTGCCATCTGGCTCCCAATCCTCCTGCTTTACCCAGGGGTTGTGTGTAGCATATTTGTCCTAGGAAAACGATAAGGAAATAGATTCTTGAAATCAGAGCAGGAAATAGCCTAAGAACAGGCTGGAAGGACCTGTCAGGCCTGGAAGGATAGAAGTCAGGATGTCAGAGCTGGGAGGGCCCTTAGAACCCAGAATGTCAGAGCTGGGAGAACCTTAGAACCCACGATGTCAGAACTGAGAGGGCCCTTAGAACACAGGATGTCAGAGCTGGGAAGGCCCTTAGAACACAAAATGTACAGCTGGGCGGGCCCTTAGAACCCAGATACAGAAATGGCGGAGCTACCCTTTTGTGTTATAAGGACCTTCCCAGCTCTAATATTTCATGTTTTAAGACCTCTCCCAGTTCTTTGATGAGCCAGCTCAGGTCTATGTCCCATAATTTTATGAGCTCCCAGTCCTCCAAGGATACAGAGCTGGGGAAATGAGGGAGCCAGCATGGGGTGAGACAACTCCAGGACTAGATGTGTGTACTGTATGGCAGATCAACACTGGGAGACAGGATCCATTCAACTCATCAGGGAACCGGTTCTATGAAGGGTGCCATAGAGACAGTGTTTCCTTTCTCTGCTGTCTGATCCTTTTCTCAGCTCCTTGAGGCCCTTTGATTCCAGGAGCCTACAGTGATGTCCTGGGGAGCTCTCAGACACTCCTCTTGCCTTACCCACATGGTCCCTCTTCCCCACAGACATGGAAAGGACCTCAAAGAGGGGCAACATCAGTGCTCTTGGTGCAGAAACCTTCAATGGTTCCCCATTGCCACTCCATAAAGTCAACCTGGCATTCAAGTCTCTTAGAGTTCTCCCTGATTCTAATCCAGTCCCTCCTTCACACAACTAGCAAAATAATCTTCCCAATGCAGAGATCAGACAATATTCTCCCCTACTCCAAAGCCTTCCCTTTTACCTCTATGGTAAAATCCCAACTTCTCGGCCCTGGAGTCTCTCCACAATTGGGTTACTGTATCAACCATATTTCACATCCTTCCCTTTCACCAGCCATGACAAACATACAGCCCCATGAGGCTGCTGACAACACTTCCGACTGAACCAGATTAAATTAATATATTATAATATTATATAATTATTATATAAAATTATTATATATTAATATATAATTATATAACATAAATTAAATTAATTAAAATATTGAACAAGATAAATAAAAATATATAATGAAATTCAGAAAGTCTTAGAACAAGGTTTTTGAAGTCATTACACAGCTAGCAGGGATCCTTATGCACAGTTTAGTTGAAACCCGCCCCCCCTTTCACAGACCCAAGTTCCTGCCAATCTAGATGACTTTTGCTCTCCAAAGTGGTCACATGCCATCTCCAGATTGGTGCATTTTCACAAAACAACACCATGTCTGCAACAACTCCTTCTTCATTTCCCTTTCTCAAAATGCTTATTTTCCTCCAGGCACATTCACAGTTCAGCTCTGGGCTCTTACATGCTGCTTTCCCCCACCACCACCTTGAAGGGAATCAATTTTTGGTTTTGTCTTTTTATTTTTATAATAATTAAACCAGCATTTGCTGAAATGCTTCTCCATTTTTGCTGAAGTGGAGGACTATGGTTATCACCATAGATAGGTCATATACCATCAGATTTAGTTGACTTGTTGGTAAATTTTGCAAAACTGTTTCTTTTCCTCTTTCTTTTGCATTCCTGATTATAAGAGTAGGATCACTAGATGTGTGTGGGGGCAGGAGAGGGATATATTTAGAAATGAAGGCAGTGCTAAAACAAAGGCATCAATTGAAAAATCTAAAAGGAAAAAACCTCAAATGTTTATTGAATTTTATTATGTTTATAACCACCTCCCCAAAATTTGTTGCTACCTCAGAGAAGAAAGAATGATCCAGTAGAAAGAATGAAGGCTCTGGAGCTAATGATCCTGGATTCAAATCCTGCTCTATTCTTTATTACCTGTATGATGTTAGACAGTTTCCTTATTTGTTAAATAAACGCACCAGGCTAGGTGATCTGTGATATCACTTTAGGTTCTAGAATCTTACCTTTCCAACCTTTCCAAACATTTATTAAGGATTTGTTATGAGTAGAATATCAACTTAGCACTAGGAGTGATATTCATTTAGAAAAGATCTAGGGGCAGCTAGATGGCCCAGTGGATAGAGCACCAGCCCTGAAGTCCGGAGGACCTGAGTTCACATCTGGTCTCAGACACTTAATACTGCCTAGCTGTGTGACCCTGGGCAAGTCACTTAACCCCAATTGCCTCAGGGAAAAAAAAAATCTAGTCTCTGCTCTCATAGAACTCACTGTCTAGTAGGATCTTAAGAACCATAAACAGTTGGTAATACTAACAACAACAATCAATAATAGCCAGCACCTATTTATCACTTTAAGGTTTACAAAGAGTTTTACTTTTGTTATCTCATTTGATCCTCACAACAATTCTATGAAGTAGTTGCTATTTTTTATCCCCATTTCACTGATGAGGAAACTGAGATCAAGAGACCCAGGATCACACAATTAGTAAGTATCTGAGGCTGGATTTAAACTCGGGAAGATGAGTCCTCCTGACTCCTGACTGGCACTCTATGCATTATGGCAACCTAACACCTAGATAATTATAATTCAAAATCTCTAAAGATAAATGCAGTAGAAAAGCATCTGAGTGGAACTTTGAGGGATGAATAGGGATTCAAAAGGTAAAAATGGGAGATAGGAAGAGAGGGCATTTCAAGCATTATAAACAATGTGAACAAAGGAAAGCTCAAAAGAAAAAGCATGGGAGCAAAATATCTTTGCAGCAAGTTTCTCTGATAAGGTTTTCATTTCTAAGATATATAAGGAACTGAGTCAAATGTGTAAGAATAAGAGCCATTCCTCAATTAATAAATGGACAAAGAATATGAACAGTTTTCAGAGGAAGAAATTCAGGCTATCAATAGTCACATTAAAATTAGAGAATTTAATTAGAGAATTAGAGAAATCCAAATTAAAGTAACTCTGATGCTCTACCTCATTCCCCTCAGATCAAAAAAGTTGACAAAAAAATAAGGAAAATGACAAATGCTGGAGGAACTGTGGAAAAACAGATACCATATTGCACTGCTGAGCATGCAAACCTATCCAGTCATTTTCTAAAGCAATTTGAAACTATGCTCCAAAATAAATTTTCATCCATAAGGTATCACTACTGTGTCTGTACCCCAAAGAAATTAAAGAAGGAAGAAAAAGACCCAAATGTACAAAAAAAATTTTCTGGCAGCTCTTTCTGTAGTGGCAAAGAACCAGACATCTAGGGGTTTATTCATCAATTAGGGAATGACTAAACAAATTATGGTATAAAAATGTGAGGGAATATTTTTATCTTTTAAGAAATGATGAACAGGGTTTTTTCAGAACCTGAAAAGGCTTGTATTAATTAATGTACAGGGAAGTAACCAGAACTAAAAGAACAATATATACATTAATAATATTGTAAAAACAATCAACTTTTTTTTATTAAAGCTTTTTATTTGCAAAACATATGTATGGGTAATTTTTCAACATTGACCCTTACAAAACTTTCTGTTACAAATTTTCCCCCCTAGTCTCCACCCCTCCCCTAGATGGCAGGAAGTCTACTACATGTTAATTATGTTAAAATACTTGACAAATCGAATATGTATATACATATTTTTACAGTTATCTTGCTGTGCAAGAAAATCAGATCTACAAAAAAAATCTGAGAAGGGAAACATAATGCAAGCAAACATCAATAGAGAGCATGAAAATGTTATGTTGTGGTCCACATTTTATGTCCCTCTCTCTGTGTGCATATGGCTTTCTTCATCACTGAACAATTGGAACTGGTTTGAAACATTTCATTGTTGAAGAGAGCCATGTCTGTCAGAATTGATCATCATATAGTAATGTTGTTGCCGTGTATAATGATCTCCTACTTCTGCTCATTTCACTCAGTATCAGTTCATACAAGTCTCTCCAGGCCTCTCTGAAATCATCCTGCTGGTCGTTCAATAATATTCCATGACATTCATATACCATAATTTATTCAGCCATTCTCCAATTGATGGGCATCCATTCTGTTTCCAGTTTCTAGCCACTACAAAAAGGGCTGCCAAAAAAACAATCAACTTTGAAAGACATAAATTTTGATCATTATAATAACCAATCATGATTCCAAAGGACTCATGAAGAAACAGACTACCTACATCCTGATAGAGAGGGGATGGACTAGAAAAACAGAGTGCAGATTGAGACATGATTTTTTTGATATGGCCAGTGTCCAATGTTTTGCCTTACTTTAAATGTTTCTAACAGGGGTTTTATTTTTTGTTTGTTTTCTCCATTAGTTGGGGAGAGAGAGCAAGAAGGGAAGAAGAAGAAAAGCAGATCCTCATCTGAAAAAAAACTGTAATAAAAAAAAGAAAGGCCATTACAATAGTCCAGCAAGGTGGTAATGAAAATGTATAGAAGGATATATGAGTGGAAGTGAACACAGTGAAGATGAGAGAGGAGGTAGAATCCATAGAACATGGTAATTGACTAAGTCACAGATCGTGGAACTTTCAAAATTTCAAAGCAAGAAAAACTAAAGGAACCTTGACTTCCTAACACATTCCCTGTCACGCTTCCTGGACTAATCACACTGACTTCCACACACTATGTTCCAAGTTCCCTCTTGATTTGGATAGTCTAGATTCTAAGGTTCTTTCCATCTTGGATATTCTTTGTTTTAAGCTCTAACATTTTATATTCTAAGGGCCTTTCTGCCTCTGACATTCTATGTTCTCACAGACCCTTATACCTCTGACATTTAGAAATTCTACAATCTGAGATGTCAGAGCCTGTGAACTGACTGACTGACTGATCCCAACCAAGGGTTCTACAAGAAAGGGGTATGCAGGATCCCATAAACCAAGATGGGACACTACCATACTCTGGGCTCCCCGTGCCCCCTGGTGGTTGCATCACCACACTGCAGCTGAGAACAACTCTAGGGAAGGTCCAGGTAGGAGGTTCTGGGAAGAAGCAACCAGACCCATCATGGCGTCACTGAGAAATGACTCTTGCTGACAAGATCTCCTCTTACCCACTTCACTATTAGAGACTGAGTTTAGTACGAATAGAACAGTATCTGGAATACTGCACTAGAAAATGGGAAGACTTGAGCTGAATTCTGCCTCAAATACTCAAACTGTGTGTCCCTGGCCAAGTACTTGACCTCTCTCACCTCATTTGCCTCATCCACAAAATGAGTATCACATAGCATTTACTTCAGGGTTGTTGTGAGGATCAAGTGGAAATAAAGTACTTTGCAAATCTTAAAAACACTTCTAGTCATTAACTAAAAGTATCTGGAAGATGAAACACATTAAGTCACACCTTTTTGGTTATTCACACTTTAGTATGAATTAATTGATCCAACTATTTGTTAGATTCCCCCCCTGGGACTAAGAAGAGACAAGTGGCTGGAGAATGAATTTTATCCTAGAAAGGGAATTCGTAGAGATAGATGGGAGGAGGCAGGATGGTATACTGGGATGAGCTATGTTTGTATTCTTAGGATTAGCTACTTTAAGTTTGGGGAAGCTAATCAGCCAACAAGTGATGCCTTTTGGAGGCTGCAAGAACTCACAAAAAACTAAGGGTCGGCGTCACAATCGGTAGCATCCACACTGATGCAATCATGAATCTTTGTAGTATTAAAATGACCGTTATTAACATGATTGTTATGATTATAATGATTATCCTACAAGACCCCTAGGCTCTACTCAAGCCAAGGGAGAACTAACGGTCTGAGAAAAGTATTCGGCCTCATCCCCTATTGCTGGTCCCTTCCCCTACGCACAAGGAAGCTGATGTCCAGCCTCTTTTTCGTCCCTCTCTTCTAGATGGCGGTCTGCATGCTGACACTCTGCACTGCCATCCTCCAGTATGGGCATTGCTCTGGGAGGCTCTGTGGGTAGGAGGTAACCCCCTGGCTGTGCCATATTTAAAAATGCAGAGAGCCAAATACATAATTGAGCAGGGAGCCCAGCAGGGATGTGCCCAACTTGCTTTGCTTGGCCTTTCCAAGCTGCTAATGAGCTCTATGTTTCCTGCTTCTTTGCTCAGATCCCCCAGGACTAAGGTCTCCCTGAGCTGGCCTTTCAAGCCACCTGAGGACAGGGTCAGCCCATCCTTTCCTGCTTTACCACCCTGAGGAGGTCAGAGTATCATAGGATTTAGAGCTAGAAGGAACCTTAGCAACTATCTGGTCCAGAGAGTCTCAATTGCATGACCCCAAGACCATTTCATGGGGTCTGCAAAGTCAAAACTGTTGTCATAATAACAGGAAGATGTTTTAGTTTCTAATATGGCAAATCAATAGCTACAATCCATATCATAACCCATGGAGGAGTCTTCAATAATTGTTAGGAGTGCAAAGGGGTCCTGAGACCAAAAAGATTGAGAAATCACTGATACCGGTCTGATCTCCTTGTTTTAGAGAGAAAACTATGACCCAGAAAAGGAAAGTGATTTTTTCAAGCAAGAATTGAACTCAGGTGCTTGGTCTTCAAATCACTGCTCTTTCTACCACAGTGACAGAAGGTGAATTTAGTTTCTATTGTCAGTGTGCATCAAGAATAAGGGACAGCAGCTTCCCTGTGTAGATGCTTTCAGGGCATTCTGTGATTGACACATATCTTGGCTTCTTAGTCACCCCTCTGGCCGTTCTCTATAAAACCCGAAACATGTAGTGGGGCATAGTCTAGGGATATAAAATCACTAGTCTACAAATCTACTTCAAGATCCATATCTGTCATTTTTAAGATCCCTCTCCCATATCCCCCAAGGCATCCCACCGTGCTTTTGGACACCTCTGCTTAGGAAGTTTATCTTACCTCTGTATACTGGCACCTATAATGTCCAGTTCTGCCTTCTGGGATCAAGCTGAACAAGGTCCTTCAAACATAGCCATCATGATGCCTATAAGTATCTTCTGCTTGAGGCAAAATATTCCCAGTTTCTTTAAACAGGGATCACAGGGTTTTCATCACTCTGATTGCCCTTATTTGGACCTTCTCTAGCTAATCAATGTTCTTAAAATTGGATGTCCAGAACTGTGCAGATTTTCCAGATTGGACCAGGACAGAGGACAGGGGGACTTTACTAGTTACCTCACCAGATCCTCTCTCAATGTTGCCTGAAGTTGTGTTAACTTTCTTGTTATTTTCTCTGGAGTATAATTCCCTCATCTGTAATTTAAGGGATTTGTCTCAATAGTCCCTGAAATTAATTCTATATTCTGATATTCTGTGTTCTCAGAGCCAACTCTGACATTCTGTGTTCTAAAGACTCTCCCATCTCTGACATCCCATGTTCTAAGGGCCCTTCCAGCTCTAACCTCCTGGGTTCTAAGGGCTCTTCTAGTTCTGACATTCTGTGTTCTAAGGTCCTTGTCAGGTCTATATTCTAAGATCCCTTTTCCTTTCATTCTGGCTTCTAACCATATCTTTTAAGTGAAATTGCTTTCTCCAATGTTATTAACAATCTCTCAACTACCAAATCTGGAAGTCTTTCATCACTCTTCATCATTTTCTGCTGCTGACCACCACTTCCTTTTATATAATCTCTCCTTTGGGGTTTTCACGGGATTTTTCTCTCTTGATTCTTCTGCTATCTGTCTGACCATTCTTTTTCAGTCTTTCTGGCCATCATCTGCATTATATCCCTTAATTGTGCCCATCACACCTTCTTCAAGGTTCTGTTAGAGGCCCTCTTCTCTCTACATCTCCCCTCAGGGATTTCATTAGTGCTACAGATTCAATGATCATTTCACACAGTTGACAGACAAGTTTACCTACCCAGCCCTAGAACTGAGCTCCATCCCACACATCCAACTGCCCAATGGATATTTCAAACTGAATATCTCACAAGCATTTCAAACCCAACACATTCAAAACAAAACTCCCCCAAGAAAAATTCTACCCTTCCTCTAATCTTCCCTATTTCTCTTAAAGGTACCCAGGTTCACAACCTTTGTGTCATCCTCAACTCTTTCCTCTTCTCTCATTATTTTCACTTCTCCTCCAAGAAAAATTCCACCCTTCCTCTGAACTTCTCTATTTCTATCGAAGGTACCCAGGTTCACAATCTTTGTGTCATCCTTATTTCTTCCCTCTCCCTCATCCCTATTCCCCATATGTCCAATCAGTAGCTAAGTTTTGCTTGCTTGTCTCAGTCCCCTTTGCTGCCTTCATGTGGTCTCAGGTCTTCATTCCCATCCCATGATTTCAATATTCTCCTAATTGATCTCCCTGATCTTTCCTAAAACACAAGTTCCCTGCCTAAAAAGCTCCAGTGATTCTTTACTGCCTTTAAGAAAAAATACAATCTCCTTTGTTTGGCATTCAAAGCTCTTAACAGCTACCTTTCTGGGTTTACTCCCTTTTCTGAACTACGTTCCAGCCAAATTGGCTTACTTTTCCTCATTTCATCTCCCATCTCCACACCTTTGTGCAAACAGCTGGGAAGCACTCCACCTTCACTGCTACTCTCAGAATTCCATGTTTCCTTCAAAGCACGTGAATGCCGCTGACTGCATGAAGTATTTCCTGAGGTACTCCCATTCCAGCTGCTTGTTCAATCTTCCCTCCCTGACTACTATATTTACTTTGTCTAGAATCCGTATTTATTTAACTAGGTAAAATCAAATGAGATCATATTTGTAAAGAGCTTAGCACAGTGCCTAGCTCATAGTCAACACTATATAAATACTAGCGTTGTTATTATTATTATATGTACATTTCTTTTCCTATGTGAGGACAGACACTATTTCATTTTTGCATATATATCTCCAGTGCTGAGCACAGAACCTAAGATAATAGCAAACACCTAATAAATGCTTGTTGACAGATTAAATGATTCTTGATTTATCCATGAATGGATTATGGTGATATGTGATATGTACACATGACTGCATGAGTTTCTTTAGAATTACAATCATTCAGAGCAAGAAAAAGCAAAAAAGCAAAAAAAAAAAAATACAATCATTCATCTGCTTTAGAACTTGAGAGGGTGAGGGAACCTTAGAATACATAATGTTAAAGCCAAAAGAATTCTTAGAAGATGGAGTGTCAATGTTGGAAGAGACCTTAGAATAGTCAGAATATTTGAACCTTTTTTCATTTGAAGTATCAATGTTTAGATCAGAAATATAGATCAGCTAGAAAGTGTTAAGTGTCTGAGACCATTTTTGAACTGAGGTCCTCCTGATTTCAGGATTAGTGCTCTATCCACTGTGCTATCTAGCTGCCCACTAGATCAGAATATATTAAAATAACTAAGTACTTAAAACATGGAATA
>JAJPUD010034666.1:0-10716 GCA_023553655.1 Myrmecobius fasciatus | reverse complement strand
GGTAGATCTTTTATAGAAGTGCGTTGTAGTCCAAATGCTTGGCGAGGACCTCACTCAGCAACCAGTTTTAAGGCTTACTTTCTGGATTTGAGGGAATGTCGGAGGGAGTTCACAGAGAAAGCTGTCCGCAGTTCGCCATCTTGGCTCCGCCCCCCTGGTTGTCATATTTCATAAGAAAGTGTAACCATTATAAACCAGAAGCATTCCCAATAAAATCATATTGAAAAAGGTTGTCCACTATCACCATTACTATTAAGTATTGTATTAGAAATGTTACTGTTAGCAATAAAAGAACAAAAAAGAAATTGAAGTAATAAGAATAGGCAATAAGAAAACTAAATTATCATTCTTTGCAGATGATTTAATGATATACTTAGAGAATCCTAGAGAATCAAATAAAAACTACTAGAAAAATTAACAATTTTAGCAAAGTTGTAGGATACAGAATAAATCTACATAAATCAATAGCATTTCTATATGTTGCCAATAAAGTCCAGCAGTAAGGAAAAAAAAAATTCCATTGAAAATAAATGTAGGTAATATGAAATATTTGGGAATCTAACTGCCAAGACAATCAGAGGAATTACATGAGCACAATTACAAAACACTTTTCACACAAATAAATTTATATCTACCCAATTGGAAGAATATTATGGCTAGATAGAGCTAATATACTAAAAGTGACAGTTTTACCTAAATTAATCTACTTACTCAATGCCATACCAATCAAACTGCAAAGAAGTTACATTGCAGAGTTAGAAAAAAAAATTATCAAAATTCATCTGGAATAATAAAGCTCAACAATTTCAAGAGAAATAATGAAAAATGCAAATGAAGATGGCCTAGCTATATCAGACCTAAAAATGTGTTATAAAACAATGGTCATCAAAACCATTTGTTACTGGCTAAGAATCAGAACAGTGAATCAGTGGGATACCTTATGTACACAAGATAAAATAGTCAATGATTATAGTAATCTAGTGTTTGATAAATCGAAAGACTCCAGTTTCTGGGATAAGAACTCACTCTTTTACAAAAAAATAATGAGACTACTGGAAAACAGTACAACAGAAACTAGGAACTGAACAACACCCAATACCCTATACCTAAATAGGGTCAAAATGGGTTCATGGTTTAAATATAAAGCTTGATACTATAAGCAAATTATGAAAACAAAGAACAGTTTACCTCTCAGATTGGTGAAGAAGGAAGAAAATTATGGCCAAAGAAGAACTAGAGAACAGTATTACATGCAAAATGGATAATTTTGATTATATTAGATTAAAGTTTTTGTACAAACAAAACCTATGCAGGCATAATTAGAAAGGAAGCCCAAAACTGGGAAAAATCTTTATACCCAAAGGTTCTTATAAAGGACTTTTTTCTAAATTATATAGAAAATTGATTTAAATTTATAAGAATACAAGATATTCTCTAATTGATAAACAATCAAATGATATGAGCAACAATTTCCAGAGAAAGAAATTAGAGCCATTTCTAGTCATATGAATAAATGCTCTAAATCACTGTAGAGAATTAGAGAATTGCAAATTAAGACAATTTTGAGGTATCACTTCACACTTGTCAGATTGGCTAAAATTTCAGAAAAGATTATGATAAATGTTGGAGGAGATGTGAGAAAACTGGGGCACAATTATTATATTGCTGATGGAGTTGTGAACTTATCCAAGTATTCTGGAGAGCAATTTGAACTATGTTCAAAGGGCTATCCAAAGGTGCATATACTTTGATCCAACAATGTCCTTACTAGGTCTCTATCCCAAAGAGATCATAAAAAGGCAAAAAAGGATGCACATGTATGTGGCTTAGCAGCCAGCTGCTTCCAGCCTGACTGATGCTTTGGCCCATGGGGAAAGTCAGCCAGGCCTCCCAGCTTTAACAAGAAGAAAAGATGTCTTTGTATGATGACCTCAGAGTGGAGACCAGTGATTTCAAAATTGGAGGCTGATTCAAACTGCTATCGTCTCAGCTGTAAGTGAAGAAGGCAGCTTTAAGCCAAAAAGACAGAGGACAAAACAAAGCACAATCCTTGTACTCCAGTGATTGATCTGAAATGAGGTAGTTCTTCAGATGACTGTCAGATTGTAGATACTCCACCTCATTAAGCAACAGGCTTAAAAGATCCTGTGTCTAGTGTATTTTCTGCATGAGAAGTTTTGATTTCATTAGCTGATGAATATTTTTTAATGTTTTAATGTGTTTTAATGTTCTAATATGTTTTCTAATGATTAT
The DNA here is from genome assembly GCA_023553655.1 of Myrmecobius fasciatus. NCBI lineage: Eukaryota > Metazoa > Chordata > Mammalia > Dasyuromorphia > Myrmecobiidae > Myrmecobius > Myrmecobius fasciatus. The sequence continues at coordinate 8,463 of JAJPUD010034666.1, read as the reverse complement.
GAGAAAGTAGTATAATGACAAAGGGAAAAACACCAAAGGCAGTGGGAGATGAGAAGGCAAAAAGAGATTAACAAGAGTAAAGATAGGCATTAAGCTAATGGGTTTTCAAAACAAACAGATCCAGATTCCAATGAAGATGAAGATTCTAAACAATAAAGAAGGAAAAGAAGTATGGGAGATGCTGCCATTGCACCACTACCTTCTCTTGTGGAAAATGACAAAGAATTACCCAAAAAGTTTTCATTTGAAGAGGGGTCAAGAGCTCTTTCACAATCTTTCAAAGCTGGTATTCATTCCCCTGTGTATGATGAGCAAGAGTGACCATGATCTCCAACAGGACCCAGTAATTCCTTTCTTGATAACATAAGTAGTACTATTGCTCATAAAATCATGCTGAAGTATGACTGGAGAAGGGCAAGGTGTTGGAAAACAGGAGCAAGGATTGAGCACAGCACTATCAGTTGAAAAGACAAGGAAGCAAAGTGACAAGATCATTATTATGGTGCTATAGAGAAAGCTGAATCTAAGAAATCAGATTCAAATCCATATATCAAGATCCTTAAATGTCTTACTACAATGGTTCTGCTAAGGAACATGTTGCATGTTGGAGAAGTAGATTAAGATCTAGAACGTGAAAAAAGGAAAAATGTGAAAAATATGGCAAAGTTGGAAAATGCGTAATTTTTGAAATTCCTAGTGCTCCTTATGATGAAATTGTAGAAATATTTTAAGGGTTTGACAGGATTGAATCAGCAATTAAAGCTGTTGTTGATCTGAATGGGCAGCATTTGGTAGATGGGTAATGAAAGCTTATTTCTACAATTGGGTAAATTCAGACTCTTGGATCTGGCAGAGCATGTCTGATTTTATGAAATAAGATCACAAATCACCTTTGGCAAGCCTTAGTAAGTATTTAGGTTGAAAGCAAAAAGGAAAGAAGTCAAACTTGCTTGGCCAGTGGGTACTGAGATTTTTGGGAAGGACTCCAAAAATTCAAAATAACTAACATATTTTTGTGTTTTTTTAATATAGTATAAAAACCCTTTAAAAAAAAAGACCAACCTTTACAAAAATGTTTGTGACAGCCCCTTTTTGTAGTGACAAGGAACTGAAAAAAATGAATGCTCATCTGTTGAATGGTTGAATAAGTTATGGTTTATGAATGTCATGGAATATTTTTGTTCTATAAGAAACAACCAGCAAGCTGATTTCAGAAAGGCTGGAGAGCTTTACATGAACTGTTGCTAAGTGAGGTGAGTAGAATCAAGAGAACACTGTAAACAACAGCAATATTATGTGATAATCAACTGTGATGGACTTGGCTCTTATCAGCAATGAGATAAATCAGGTCAATTTCAATAGACTTGTGATGGAGAGAGTCAACTGCATCTAAAAAGAGGACTGTGGGTACTGAATGTGTATCACAAAATAATATTTTCACCTTTGTTGTTTGCTTGCTTATTTTTTATCCTGTCATGTTTTTACTTTTTGATCTGATTTTTCCTGCACAGCATGATAAATATGGAAATATGTTTAAAAGAATTGCACATGTCTAACCTTTATTGGATTTCTTGCTGTTTCAGGTAGGAGAAAAATGGAGGGAGAAAAATATGGAACACAAAGTTTTGCAAGTTTTTATTTTGAAAAAAAAATTTACAGAAAAAAGATCCAATGAAATAACAAGAAAAAGAAAGGAAAAAGAAATTCTAACCATTGTAAAACAATAACCAAAACAAGAATACCAAAAGAATTTTAGAAATTATCTTTCCACTTCTGGGAGTAGAACAAAGATGGTAGAGTAAAGTCAGGAAGTTGCTCCAAGCTTGCCCAGTTTTTCTCAAAATCCACATGAAACCAAGTCTCTGAACAGATTGTGATGAAATGAAACCACTTTCCAGTTCAAAATAGAGTGGAAAAAATTCAATAAAGGTCAGTCTTAGTGGGGTGAAAAGGGTGTTCAGCCCAACTCATAGAGGCATTGGGATAGCCAATGAGATAGTCTTGAAGAAAGCAAAACGGCAATTGAGACCTTCAGTCCTTACTCATTGGAGGAGCAGATCAGGGAGGCAGACCCCAGTCACTTCTAAAATTAAGGTAGACTAAATGGCTTCTAAGATTCCTTTTATCTCTAAATCTGAAACTATGGTTTACTCATACCCTCTCTCATGTTGCAGAAGTATCATGAATGATTAAAATTATGAAGTTTCATATGTAAAAATGCTATATTTTCTAGTTAGGACTAGATATTCAGTACTATGATCTTAAGTTCCATGGTCTACTAGACACCCATAATTCTTAGTTCCTACTTGAATTAATCTCTTTTTTTTCCTAGAATGAACCAAAGAGCTATTGAAAGGCTGAACATTTTTCACATTGCTTTTTCTACTCTTTTTATTACTCTATTCTTTTTTATTACTACTCTATTTTTATTATTATCTATTTTATTACTACTCTATTTTTTATTACTCTACTCTCTTCTTACAGAAGTGACCAATATTTATTTGAATAAGTAAAAAAATGTATAGATGATGTGAAAACTATTTTTAGAGCTAGGGAAAAGGCTTAGGAGATACATCCTTGTCAATGAGAAAGTTAGACAAATGAGAAAGGGAGCCATTTACCTGCTGAGAGAGAGGTGGCTTCACGATATCTCTAATATCTCTTAGTGTCTCCTTCAATGTCTCATAAATTCTAAAATTTATATCATTGTATTTAACACACAGGTTAACAATAAAAAATAAGATGTCATCTGGCCAGCTTTTTCATCACTCAAGCAGCTTTTTCATTCAAGATTTGATGACTGTTTAATAAAGACCAAAAGGAGGTCACAACATTGAGCTCTAATTCCTGAACCTGCAGATTTGTCTTCCTGCATAACCTTGAGAGAAGCACTTAACCTTTCAATTTGTTGCTCACTAAAATATATATAACACTTCTCATTTCAAAGGGATGTAGGGAAGTTTAATTAATTGCTATTTATAATGTACTCTTAAATCCTTGATAACAGGTATTATAGAAATCCAATTATTATTATTGTTATTATCCATTTCATGGTCCCTCTTTGCACTCTTTTTTCTAAATCCATAATTATACTAAATGAGAGCTTTTGTCATAACTTCCCACTCAGATATCATCTCCTTACAACTATCTTCCTTTCATATTATGAGATTACCTTTAAATATAATTACCTGTCTATCAGCTGTTTAATTGAGAAGCAGTGTTAAAGAAAGGAAATCTATTTTTTTAAATACCTTGAATATCACCACCTGAGTTGCCTGTGATATACTAGAAAGCTTATTGGGAATTATTAGCACAAATCCCATAATTTCATCACTATTATTTCCTTTTAGATACGAAGCCTGCCATTTGACAATAAAATGATGTTATTTCTTCATATCATTGAACATCAGTCAATTTAGTCTTCTCTATTCATCTATGATTCACACTTAAGATCTTGTTTCCCTTAAGCCTTTAGGGAGAAACTTGGGCAACATTAAAAAAAGAATGTACTTTTTTTTCAGGAACATACAGTTTAATAGTCTATTTTGTGGTTAAACTGTTTGCAAGGGATACTAATAAGGTAAAAGATCTTTGGCTGAATGCTATGTGCAACATTACAGTCTTTTATAGGGCAGAAATAAATCCTTCTCCAAAAATCAAACAAAAAAAAAGCAAAAATATAAACAGCTTTTTTTTAAAGTGGTTCAGGTTGCTACACCACAAGGGAGGAATGAGCTATTTAATCTCTGGAAAGATAATCAGAACTTATATCCTTAGCACCAAGATTTTTAGATACTTAGAATGTAAGATTTAGCCAAATATTTTCATTGCATTGCATGTGGAGTACATAAGAAGATAGATGATTATCTACCTGCATTTGCACATTAGAGCTGAAACTTTTAAGAATGTTATCTCACAAGTCTTTTTTTTTCCTGATATATTTAGGAACTCCTATCAATTGCTCTGTTTGTTTTTGTTTTGTTTTGTTTTGTTTTGTTTTTCTACTCTCACTCTTCTTAAATATCCCAGGTCAGGCTTGCTCCTTAATTTCCAGTCAATGATTTTGCTTTATATTCTACTGACATAAAGACAATCTGACATGAACTCCTCTACTCCATCTTAAATATTCCTATCTTCCAGGCTTTCCTCCTGTCTCAAAGAAAGTTTGTTCCTCCTCTCTAAAGACTAAACTTTTCACCTGCTCTATTGATTTTACCATCCTCTTATATTCTCTGTCACCTTGCTCTATCAGTGCATCCCTCTTTTCTTTCTTTGTATCTACTTTTTCTCTTTTTTTCAAAGGACTTTATCCCCCTGCTTAGGGCAATATATATATATAGAGAGAGAGAGAGGAGCCAAGATGGCGAACTGCACACAGCGTTCTCCGTGAACTCCTGAGACCTTCCCTCAGACCCAGACAAAATGAGCCTCTGAACTGGTTTTGGAGTGAGAGCTTCAACAAACACTTGGACTACAACCCACTTCTATCAAAAATCTACTTTGAAAGAACTCCGGAGTAGGTTAGCCTCAGGGGAAATCGGCAACTGGTCTCAATCAGACGCCACCTGGGGCGGAAGTCAGGGCTGCGATAGAGGGGCAAATTTTAGACACTCAGAAAGCCTCTGGGAGACACCTGGGCCACTTTGTTCTGCTTGAGGGCAGGTGCTTTGGCAGGTCTGCCTTTAGTAAAGGTTGGATCGAGAGCAGCAGGTCCTAGTGGGAATCTAGCCTGACCAGCCTCAGACCGGAAGTCAACTCGGCAAACTGCCCCAGGGCAAATACAAATTGTTTCAGTATTCTCTGCTGGTGACCGATATCCCAACTTTAAATCATGAGCAAGAAGCAGAAGAGAGCTCTCACCATAGACAGCTTTTATGGAGAGAAACTAGAGAAGTCCCCAGATTCTGACATTATTAAAACAATCCCAGATGAAGCCACAAAGGTGGACTTAAGTTGGTCTCCCTTCCAGAAGGCTTACCTGGAAGATTGTATTAAGAATATCAAAAGAGAGCTAGAAGAAGAATGGGGAAATAAAATGAGATAAGTGCAACAGAAATATCAAAAACTGGAAAATAGGACTGGTGAATTGGAAAAAGAAAACAATTCACTGAAAAACAAAATTGGTGAATTGGAAAAAGAAAAAAATTCACTGAAAAATAAAAATGGTTAATTGGAAAAAGACAATTCACTGAAAAACAAAATTGGTGAATTGGAAAAAGACAAGAATTCACTTAAAAACAAAATTGGTGAATTGGAAAAAGACAACAATTCACTGAAAAATAAAACTGGCAAAATGGAAAAAGAATGCATTGAATCAAGAAATTCAATTGGCCAGCTACAAAAGGAGCTAAAAAAGATAACTGAAGGAAATAATACTTTAAAAATTAAAATTGAACAAATAGAAGTAAATTAATCAATAAGACTTCAAGAATCAGTCAAACAAAAACAAAAAAAAAAGAAAAAAATAGAAGAAAATGTGAAATATCTCCTGGGAAAAACAACTGACTTGGAAAACAGATCCAGGAGAGACAATCTAAGGATTATTGGTCTCCCTGAAAGCCACGAACGGGTTTGAAAAAAAAAAAAAAAAAGAACCTGGATGTTATCTTCCAGGAAATCATGAAAGAGAATTACCCTGATGTTTTAGAATCAGAAGGCAAAATTGGCATTAAAAGAATTCACCTATCACCTCCAGAAAGAGACCCCAAAACTAAAACCCCAAGGAATATCATGGCCAAATTTCAGGACTATCACACCAAGGAAAAGATATTGCAAGCAGCTAGAAAGAAACAGTTCAAATACCGAGGAACAGTCATTAGAATTACACAGATTCTGTCAGCTTCCACATTAAAGGATCGAAGGGCCTGGAATCAGATATTCTGAAAGACAAAAGAATTTGGATTACAGCCAAGAATAAGTTATCCAGCTAGAATGAGCATCATCTTCCAGGGAAGAAGATGGTCATTCAATGATACAGGAGAATTTCACCTATTTCTAATGAAAAGACCAGAACTGAACAAAAAATTTGACCTCCAAATAGAGAACTCAAGAGAAGCATAAAAAGGTAAAAAGGAAAACTCTTGAGAATTATATTCCCACTATAGGTATCCTTAAAGAATGGGGGTATAATTTGATTTTACTTTGATAATAATGGAAAAGAAATTAGAGGTGGAAGGGATACCATACTGAAAAAGGGGGGGGGGGGAAGGAGGCAAAATAAAGTAAAAGTAAAGGAGATAAAATAATGCAAAATATCATAAAGAGACATAGAAGATCTAATATAATTCAGGGAAAGAAGGGAGGGCGATGAGTATTGTGTAAACCTTACTCTCATTAGAGAGTATATCAGACACATTTGGCTTCAAAGAAAAGCCTGACACTCCTTGTGGGAAGGTGGGAGGGAAAGGAGAAAAGGAAAGGGATAAACTAATAGAAGGATTAGGGGAAAGGTATAAAGGGGAGGGAGGGACTCTAAAGGGGAGAGGATTGCTGGTGGGAGGTGGTCATCAAAAACAAAGTACTGGGGTGGGGGGAAGGGAGAGAAGAGAAAGGGAAGAGAAAATCATAACTCTGGGTAAAATACATGGCAGGGAATACAGATATAGTTATTTTAACTGTGAATGTGAATGGGATGAACTCTCCCATAAAATGGAAGCGGGTAGTAGACTGGATTAAAAGCCAAAATCCTCCAATATGTTGTTTACAGAAAACACATCTAAAACATAGAGATATAGACAGAGTGAAGGTAAAGGGCTGGAGCAGAATCTTCTATGCTTCAGGTGAAAAAGAAAGGCAGAGGTAGCAATCCTTATCTCGGATCAAGTAAAAACAAAAATAGATCTAATTAAAAGAGATAAAGAAGGAAACGATATTTTACTAAAGGGTACCATAGACAATGAAGCGGTACCAATACTAAACATATATGCACCAAGTGGTATAGCATCCAAATTCCTAGAGGAGGAACTAACAGAAATGCAAGGAGAAATAGACATAATACTGTACTAATGGGGGATCTCAACCTTGCTCTCTCAGAATTAGATGAATAAAATCACAAAATAAACAAGAAAGAAGTTAGGGAGGTTAACAAAAGGCTAGAAAAGTTAGGTATGATATATCTCTGGAGGAAATTGAATGGTGATAGAATGGAGTATACTTTTTTCTCAGGGATTCATGGAACGTATACAAAATTTGATCATGTGTGTTAGGGCATAAAACCTTAAAATCAAATGCAGAAAAGCAGAAATAGTAAATCCATCCTTCTCAGATCATGATGCAATAAAACTCACATGTAATATAAGGTCAGGAGAAAATAGACCAAAAGTTAAGTGGAAATTAAATAATCTAACCCTAAAGAATGAATGGGTGAAAGAGCAAATTATAGACACAATCGAAAATTTCATCCAGGAGAATGACAACAATGAGACAACCTGCCAAAATTTGTGGGACACAGCTAAAGCGGTTATAAGGGGTAATTTTATATCTCTAGATGCTTACTTGCATAAAACCATGAAAGAGAAGATCAATGAACTGGGCTTACAATTAAAAAAGCTAGAAAAAGACCAAATTAAAAACCCTCAATTAAATACCAAATTGGAAATTCTGAAAATTAAAGGGGAGATCAATAAAATTGAAAATAAGAAAATTATTGAATTAATAAATAAAACTAAGATTTGCTTTTATGGAAAAACCAACAAAATAGATAAGCCTTTAGTTAATTTGATTAGAAAAAGGAAAGAGGAAAATCAAATTATTAGTCTCAAAAATGATAAGGGAGAACTTTCCTCCAATGAAGAGGAAATTAGAGTAATAATTAGGAGGTTCTTTGCCCAACTTTATGCCAATAAATTTGATAATGTAAATGAAATGGAGGAATATCTACAAAAATATAGATTGCCAAGGTTAACAGAAGAGGAAATAAGTTATTTAAGTAGCCCTATTTCGGAAAAAGAAATAGAACAAGCTCTTAATCAACTCCCTAAGAAAAAATCTCCAGGGCCAGATGGATTTACATGTGAATTTTACCAAACATTCAAAGAACAATTAATCCCAATACTATATAAACTATTTGAAAAAATACAGAAAGAAGGTGTACTACCAAGTTCCTTTTATGACACAGATATGGTACTGATAACCAAACCAGGTAGTGAGAAAACTGAGAAAGAAAACTATAGGGGCAACTAGGTGGCGCAGTGGATAGAGAACCAGCCCTGAAGTCAGGAGGACCTGAGTTCAAATCTGGTCTCAGACACGTAACAGCTGTGTGACCCTGGGCAAGTCACTTAACCCCAATTGCCTCAGGAAAAAAAAAAAAAGAAAACTATAGACCCATTTCCCTAATGAATAGTGATGCAAAAATTTTAAATAAGATTTTAGCAACAAGATTACAGAAAGTCATCCTAAGGATAATACACCATGACCAAGTAGGATTTATAACAGGAATGCAGGGCTGGTTCAATATTAGGA
>JAJPUD010034665.1:0-10716 GCA_023553655.1 Myrmecobius fasciatus | reverse complement strand
TTGACATTTGCTTGCATTGTGTTGCCTTTCTCTGATTTTTTTTCTTGTAGATAGGATTTTTCTTGCATAACTTGTCAAGCATTTTAACATTATTAACATGTAGTGGACTTCCTGCCATCTTGGGGAGGGGAGGGGACTGGGGGTAAAATTTGTAATGGAAAGCTTTGTAAAGATCAATGCTGGGGAACTACCCATACATATGTTATACAAATAAAAAGCTTTAATAATAAAAAAAGATTCTTACTAGCCAGGTGACCCTGGGGAAGTCATTTAACCCTATTTCCCTCACTTTCTTCATCTGTGAAGAAAGAAATGGCAAATCATTCCCGTGAGAGTCACTAAGATGCCTAAGAAGGGGAGAAACTACCCAGGTTGGAAATGGAGTATGTTAAGACTCTGAATCATGCAGCTGTGGAGTTAAGTCTGTGAGCAGAGAGCTGAAATATGATGTCTGACTTCTGGTATGAGTTTCTCCCTTTCTGTTTTTCTCTCTCCTGATTCATCATATGTGTCTATACCACATATTCTGTTTTACCTCTATACCAATGTAACGTTACTAATTGACATCCAAGAAACTTGACAATGGGCATTAGAATCTAATTGCAAATTCAGCAGCAAAGTTCTGTAGTCTTTAAAAGAAAAAGGATGAAATATCTAGCCATATTTATTCTTATTCCATTAAAGACCTTTTTCTTAATCAGTTTTCTCTTTTCTTCTTTCCCTATCAACATCTAAAAAAATTCTTTATGGAGAAATGGCCTTTTAAATAATTGGAGACTAGTGTCATTTTGAGTTTTTCCATTCTTACTTTGGTTGCTATGGTCAAAGAATTCTTCACCTAGTGGGCAACAAGCAGTGACCAACTCTTGGTTAATGACCAATGACAAATTTTTTTTATATTCATTTTGCTTGCTTTTATTTTCACTTCCTCAACTAACAAAATCGTTTTGCATAACATATTTAATTGTGATAAAAATAAAGACCTGATTTTCTTGAATTCATGATCATGTTATCTATTGCCATCTACCAAACTTACATTGATTGTCTAATACTGATGAATGAAAAACTAATTCAGAAACAACAAGAAGATAGAAAGAAAAGACAGACAGATCTAATTGGGAATGAAAATAATGCAAAGTCATAGGCTGAGAGAAACCAACATAATCAAGTATCAAGAGTGCTGAATTTAGGGTCAGAAAACTGGGCATAGAATCTGACATAAAGTAATTGGGTTAATTTGTCAAACCTTCATTTCTTCCTTTTTAATGGGAATTAGGATCAATTCAACTCAATTAATATTTAGTAAACACATGCTTTGTGTTCCAGTATCTCATTCAGCTCTACCAATCTATGACTTGGTGATTCTAAAGTTTATCCAATTCTGACATTGTATAGTCTTTGATTCTTATGTCCCCTCTAGTTCTAACATTTCATATGCTAATATTCTATGATTCCATGACACTTTCCTCACTCTATCCCCTGCTGCTACAAAGAAATCTTTTTGTCAGAGGCCTTATTGCATAGTGCAAAGAGCATTGGAGTTAGAGTCTTTTATACAAATTCAAATTATACAGCTTACTAAATCTATGGACATGGACAAGTCCCTTCACATCACTTGATCTCCTTTACATTATCTCTAAAAACTGATTTCGAGGTGAAATCACCTGTAGTCCTGGAATCCCATGCTGTGATAGTCCTATGATTCAAATGTTCTTTCTTACTCTTACATCTCAATATTTTATGCTAAGTGTTCAGTGACAAATATGAGTTACGAATGGTTGGAGCTCTTTAAAGATTACTGTGATATTATGTCAACTTTCCTGGAGAATGTAGTCCTGAAAAATAAGCTGAGTTTTAGAAAAGCATTGAGGAATAGGGAATGAAAATCCCGAGGTGGGGGGGGCAATCCCAGTCTGTTAACTGAAGGGTAAAGACATACATAATACCCTTTGCTTGCCCCATAAAATAATTGGTTTAGAAATTGAGAATCTGACAAGAGTCTAGATCCTCAATTTCTAGAATGATTATTGAGATAGGTTTTTGAGAAAGCTGCCAACTCAGTTGTTACTGAATTAATGAATTTTTTAAAAAACAGGCAACAAAGCTCATGAATTCACTGAAATTAACTGATGTTTCTATAGGTGAAAATTGAATTAAATATTTTATTTTATTTTATTTTTTTCTTTATTAAAGCTTTTTATTTGCAAAACATATGCATGGATAAATCTTCAATATTAACCCTTACAAAGCTTTCCTTTACAAATTTTTCCCTCCTAGTCCCCGCCCCTCCCCTAGATGGCAGAAACTCCACTACATGTTAATTATGTTAAAATACTTGAGAAATCCAATATATGTATACATATTTCCACACATCATTGTTGTGCAAGAAAAATCGTATCTACAAGAAAAAAAATCTGAGAAAGGAAACACAATGCAAGCAAACATCAATAGACACCATGAAAATGTTATGTTGCGGTCCACATTTCACATCCCTCTCTCTGAGTGTATATGGCTTTCTTCGCTGAACAATTTGAACTGGTTTGAAACATTTCATTGTTGAAGAGAGCCATGTCCATCAGAATTGATCATCATATAGTATTGTTGTTGCCGTGTATGATGATTTCCTGGTTAGGCTCATTTCGCTCAGCATCAGTTCATGCAAATCTCTCCAGGCCTCTCTGAAATCATCCTGCTGGTCGTTTCTTATACAACAATAATATTCCATAACATTCATATACCATAATTTGTCCAGCCATTCTCCAATTGATGGGCATCCATTCAGTTTCCAGTTTCTAGCCACTAGAAAAAGGGCTGCTACAAACATTCTTGCACATGTGGGTCCCTTATCTTCCTTTAAGATCTCTTTGGTGTATAAGCCCAATAGAAACACTGCTGGGTCAAAGGGTATGCACAGTTTGATAACTTTTTGAGCATAGTTCCAAATTGATCTCCAGAAAGGTTGGATCCATATACAGTTCCACCAACAACGTATCAGTGTCCCAGTTTTCCCACATCCCCTCCAACATTCATCATTATCTTTTCCTGTCATCTTAGCCAATCTGACATGTGTGTAGTGGTACCTCAGAGTTGTCTTAATTTGCATTTCTCTGATCAATAGTGATGTGAAGAACCTTTTCATATGACTAGAGATAGTTTTAATTTCATCATCTGAAAATTGTTCATATCATTTGACCATTTATCGATTGGAGAATGGCTTGAATTCTTATATATATGAGACAATTCTCTCTCTATATTCTATTTAGAAATGAGGCCTTTATCAGAACTCTTAAATGTAAAGATGATTTCCCAATTTATTGCTTCCCTCCTAATCTTGTCTGTATTAGTTTTGCTTGTACAAAAACTTTTTAACTTAATATAGTCAAAATTATCTATTTGGTGTTCAATTAAGAGTTCCAGTTCTTTTTTGGATATAAATTTATTCCATCTCTACAAGTCTGAGAGGTAAACTATACTATGCTCCTCCAATTTGCTTATAATATCACTATTTATATCTAAATCATGAACCCATTTAGATCTTATCTTGGTATGTGGCATTAGGTGTGGATCAAGCCCTAATTTCTTCCACACTAGTTTCAAATTTTCCCAGCAATTTTTGTCGAATAGTGAGTATTTATCCCAAAAGCTGGGGTCTTTGGGTTTATTAAATACTAAATTGCTATAGTTATTGCTTAATTTGTCCTGTGATACTATCCTATGCCACTGATAGACTACTCTATTCTTAGCCAGTACCAAATGGTTTTGATGACCGCTGCTTTATAATATAATTTTAGATCTGGTACAGCAAAGCCACCTTCATCAGCCTTTTTTTCATTAATTCCCTTGAAATTCTTGACCTTTTGTTCTTCCAAATGAACTTGCTACTATTTTCTCTAGATCTGTAAAATAATTTCTTGGGAGTTTGATTGGTATGACACTAAATAAGTAAATTAGTTTGGGTAGTATTGTCATTTTTATTATATTCACTCCACCTACCCATGAACACTTGATATTTTTCCAATTGATTAGGTCTGATTTTATTTGTGTGGAAAGTGTTTTGTAGTTTAGTTTGTATAGTTTCTGACTTTTCCTTGGCAGATAGATTCCCGAATATTTTATCCTATCATCTGTTATTTGGAATGGAATTTCTTTTTGCATCTCTTGCTGCTGAACTTTGTTGGTAATATACAAAAATGCTGATGATTTATGTGGATTTATTTTGTATCCTGCAACTTTGCTAAAGTTGTGAATTGTTTCTAGTAGTTTTTTAGTTGAGTCTCTAGGGTTCTCTAAGTATACCATCATATCATCTGCAAAGAGTGATAATTTGGTTTCCTCATTACCTACTCTAATTCCTTTAATCTCTTTTTCTTTTCTTACTGCCAAAGCTAACATTTATAATACAAAATTAAATAGTACTGGTGACAGTGGGCAGCCTTTTTTTCACTCCTGATCTTATTAGGAATGTTTCTAGTTTATCTCCATTACATATGATGCTTGCTGATGGTTTTAAGTAGATGCTACTAATCATTTTAAGGAAAAAAAAACATTTATTCCTATACTCTCTAGTGGTTTTAATAGGAATGGGTGTTGGATTTTATCAAATGGTTTTTCTGCATCTATTGAGATTATTATTTTTGTTAGTTTGGTTATTAATATAATTTATTATGCTGATAGTTTTCCTAACATTGAACCAGCCCTGCATTCCTGGTATAAGTCCTACTTGGTCATAGTGTATTATACTGGGGATGACTTTCTGTAATCTCATTGCTAATATCTTATTTAAAATTTTTTCATCAATTAAGGAAATTGGCCTATAGTTTTCTTTCTCAGTTTTCACCCTACCTGGTTTAGCTATCAGCACCATATCTGTATCATTGAAGGAATTTGGTAGTACACCTTTCCCTAGTTTTTCAAATAGTTCATATAGTATTGGAATTAATTGTTCTTTGAATGTTTGGTAGAATTCAGATGTAAATCCATCTGGCCCTGGAGATTTTTTCTTAGGGAGTTGATTAATAGGTTTTTCTATTTCTTTTTCTAAAATGGGGCTATTTAAATAATTTATTTCCTCTTCTGTTCACCTGGGCAATCTATATTTTTGTAGATATTCCTCCATTTCATTTAGATTATCAAATTTACTGGCATAAAGTTCGGCAAAGTAACTCCTCATTATTGCTCTAATTTCCTCTTCATTGGTGCAAAGTTCTCCCTTATCATTCTTGAGCCTAACAATTTGATTTTCCTCTTTCCTTTTTCTAATCATATTAAGTAAAGGCTTATCTGTTTTGTTGTTTTTTTCCCCATAAAACCAATTCTTAGTTGTATTTATTAATTCAATAGCTTTCTTATTTTCAATTTTATTAATCTCCCCTTTTATTTTCAGAATTTCCAATTTCGTATTTAATTGAGGGTTTTTAATTTGCTCTTTTTCTAGCTTTTTTAATTGTAAGCCCAATTCATTGATCTTCTCTTTCTCTGTTTTATGCAACTAAGCATCTAGAGATATAAAATTACCCCTTATAACCACTTTGACCATATCCCACAAATTCTGGTGTATTGTCTCATTATTGTCATTCTTCTGGATGAAATTATTGATTGTGTCTATGATTTGCTCTTTCACCCATTCATTCTTTAAAATTAGATTATTTAATTTCCAATTAACTTTTGGTCTGTTTTCTCCTGGTCTTATATTACATGTGATGTTTATTGCATCATGATCTGAAAAGGATGCATTTACTATTTCTGCCTTTCTTCATCTGATTTGGAGGTTTTTATGCCCTAACACATGGCCATTTTTTGTATGTTCAATGAACCTCTGAGAAAAAAGTAAACTCCCTTATATCTCCATTCAATTTCCTCCAAAGATCTATCATACCTAACTTTTCTAACATTTTGTTTACCTCCCTAACTTATTTCTTTTTTATTTTGTGGTTTGATTTATCTAATTCTGAGAAAGCAAGATTGAGATTCCCCACTAGTATAGTTTTGCTGTCAATTTCTTCTTGCATCTCTGTTAATTTCTCCTCTAGGAATTTGGATGCTATACCACTTGATGCATATATGTTCAGTATTCATACTGCTTCATTTTCTGTGGTACCCTTTAGTAAAGTATAGTTTCCTTCCTTATCTATTTTAATTAGATCAATTTTTGCTTTTACTTGATCTGACATAAGGCTTGTTACCCCTGCTTTTTTTTTGTTCCTCTGAAGCATAAAAATTTCTGCTCCAGCCCTTTCCCTTCACCCTGTATGTGTCTCTATGTTTTAGACATGTTTTTTGTAAATAACATATTGTAGGATTCTGGCTTTTAATCCAGTCTGCTTCTGTTTTATGGGAGAGTTCATCCCATTCACATTCAGAGTTAAAATAACTAAATCTATATTTCCTGCCATCTTATTTACCCAAAGTTATTTTTTTTCTTCCCTTTTCCCTTTCTCCCTTTTCCCCTCCCCAGTATTTTGTTTTTGATGACCACCTCCCTGTAAGAGTTCTCACCCCTTTAGAGCCCCTCCCTATTTTTTACACCTTTCCCCTAATTCTTCTATTTTTCCTTCTATTAGTCTATCCCTTTCTTTTCCTCCTTTCCCTCCTACTTCCCTATCAGGAGGGACATGTTGCTCTGTGAAACCAAATGTGTTTGATATAGTCTTTTAGAGCCTGCTCTGATGAGACTAAGATTCACACAATGCTCATCATCCTCTCTCCTTTCTTTCAATTATATTAGATTTTCTTTGCCTCTTCATGAGATTTTACCGTATTTTTACCTCCTTTTTATACTTTATTTTATCTCCTTTCCCCTCTGTTTCCAGTATGGTAGCCCTTCTACCTCTAATTTCTTTTCCATTTTATCAAAGTAAAATCAAATTATACCCCCATTCTTTGAGTATATCCATAGTAGAAATATAGTTCTCAAGAGTTCTTTCCTTTTTACCTTTTTATGCTTCTCTTGAGTTCTGTGTTTGGAGATCAGATTTTTTTTTTTCAGATCTGGTCTTTTCATTAGAAATAGGTGAAATTCTCCTATATCATTGAATGACCTTCTTCTTCCCTGGAAGATAATGCTAATTCTAGCTGGATAACTTATTCTTGGCTGTAATCCAAATTCCTTTGCCTTTCAGAATATCTGATTCTAGGCCCTTCTATCCTTTAATGTGGAAGCTGACAGATCATGTGTGATTCTAATTACAGTTCCTTGGTATTTGAATTGTTTTTTTCTAACTGCTTGCAATATCTTTTCCTTGGTGCAATAGTCCTGAAATTTGGCCACAATATTCCTTAGGGTTTTGATTTTGGGGTCTCTTTCAGGAGGTGATCAGTAAATTCTTTCGATGGCGATTTTGCCTTCTGACTAAAACATCAGGGCAGTTTTCTTTCATGATTTCCTGGAAGATAGCATCTAGGTTCTTTTTTCATCATGGCTTTCTGGAAGTCCAATAATCCTTATATTGTCTATCCTAGATCTGTTTTCCAAGTCAATTGTTTTTCCTAGGATGTATTTCATATTTTCTTCTATTTTTTCATTTTTTTTGTTTTTGTTTGACTGATTCTTGAAGTCTTATTGAGTCATTCACTTCTATTTTTTCAAGGCTAATTTTTAAAGTATTATTTTCTTCCATTATCTTTTTTAGCTCCTTTTGTAACTGGCCAATTGAATTTTTTGTTCATTGCAGTCTTTTTCCAATTCACCAATTTTGTTTTTCAGTGAGTTGGTGTCTTTTTCCATTTCACCAATTTTGTTTTTCAGTGAATTGGTGTCTTTTTCATATTTCTGTTGCAGGGCATTATATCCTTCTTGCACTGATCTCAATTCATTTCCCATTTTTCTTCTAACTCTCTTTTGAGATTCTTTATGCAATCTTCCAGGTAAGCCTTGTGAAATGGGGACCCAACTCATGTCTCCCTTTGTGGCTTCCTCTGGCATTGCTTTTCCTTTAGGAACCTCAGGATCTGAGGTCTGCCCTTCTTTCTTTCCATAAAAGCTGTCTATGGTGAGAGCTATTTTCTGTTTCTTACTCAATGTTTTTACAGCTTGGAGTCCGTTTAAAGCAGAGGATCGGCAGCTGCTTCAATTTGCCCTGGGGCAGTTTGGGTAGTTGACTTCTTGTGCGGGGCTGGTCGGGCTAGTTCCGAGTCCTCAGTTGTTCTCAATCCACCTTTTACCAGAGACAGATCTGCCAAAGCTCCTGCCTGCAAGCAGAGCAAAGTGGCCCAAGCATCTCTTAGGGACTTCTCAGGTGCTTAGAATCCGCCATTCTTCGTCCCAGCCCTGGTCTCCTGCTCTGTCTGTGCACTGCCGCCTGAGTGCAGCAAACCACCTGATCCCCTGCCGGTCTAAAACAGACCTGTTCTGGAGTTCTTCCAAGATAATTTTTGCTGGAAATGTGTTGTATCCAAGGATTTGGGGGAACTTTCACTCCAGAACCATTTCAGAGGCTTAATTTGCTGTTGGTTTGAAAGATCAGAGGAGCTCACAGAGAGTTGTGTCTGCACTCTGCCATCTTGGCTCCACCCCAATTGAATTAAATTTTAATTAGTTAATATTAATGGCTCAATATAAGATGATACCAAATAAAATGACAAAGTATTAAGGGTTGCTATTTATATATGGGAAATGGATAAGATTAGCGTGAATTCCGGGTAGATAGGCCCCCTTTTGATGAGATACAGAATCTGCTCATGGCCAATCCCTTAGTTCTCTTAATGGAGGCCAGTGCCAAAAAATGATTGTGAGTAGTTCAACCTGTGGATTAAGTTAGGAGCAAAGAAAGAGATACTAGTCTCTTTTCAGACAGAATCTTTGTTTTGATATAGCCCATACCAATTCTCTCTTGGATGTCCTGTGAGGGAGACCTCTCAGTAACAACTACATTTCACCTGTGGCATCAAGAACTTGTAGCATGCATAGTAGTCACACCCCAGTAAAACTGTTTACCAGATAGGCTAAAACAATAGGCCTTAAACCTGTCATTGAGTTAGCAGGAAAAGAGTCCTCCTATAGAATGGGTAAATAAGAACAATTTGTTCCAATAGCAATGAAAGCGGCTAAAGCTTATTAAGTCCTTAGAACTTGGTCAGACATTGATGACCCCAAGGTTTATTCCCATGCTTCCTGGGCCATTGCCAGTCATCTTGAATTTTAATCTTCCCACTGGATTTCAATGACTATTTTTTTTTTAAATTTTTATTTTATTTGCATAAGATATGTGTGGGTAATTCTTCAACAATAACCCTTACATAGCTTTCCGTTACAAATTTTTCCCCCCAACTCCCCACCCCTCCCCTAGATGGCAGGATATCCACTACATGTTAATTATGTTAAAATATTGGCAAATCGAATATATGTATACATATTTCCAAACTTATCATTGGTGTGCAAGAAAAATCTTATCTACACAAACGATATATCAGATAAAGGAAACACAATGTAAGCAAACATCAATCAAGGAGTATGAGAATGTTATGTTGTGGTCCACATTTCGCATCCCTCTCTCTGGGTGTATATGGCTTTCTTCAGTGAACAATTGGAGGTGGTTTGAAACATTTCATTGTTGAAGAGAGCCATGTCCATCAGAATTGATCGTCATATAGTACTGTTGTTGCCGTGTATAATGATCTCCTGGTTCTGCTCATTTCACTCAGCATCAGTTCATGTAAGTCTCTCCAGGCCTCTCTGAAATCATCTTGCTGGTCATTTCTTACAGAACAATAATATTCCATAATATTCATATACCATAATTTATTCAGCCATTCTCCAATTGAAGGGCATCTATTCAATTTCCAGTTTCTAGCCACTACAAAAAGGGCTGCCACAAACATTCTTGCACATGTGGGGCCTTTTCCTTCCTTTATGATTTCTTTGGGATATAAGCCCAATAGAAATGCTGCTGGGTCAAAGGGTATGCACAGTTTGATAACTTTTTGAGCATAGCTCCAAATTGTTCTCCAGAATGGCTGTATCCGTTCACAGCTCCACCAACAATGCATCAGTGTCCCAGCCCTCCCACAACCCCTCCAACATTCATCATTAACTTTTCCTGTCATTTTAGCCAATCTGACAGGTGTGAAGTGGTATCTCAGGGTTGTCTTGATTTGCATTTCTCTGATCAATAGTGATTTGGAGCACCTTTTCATATGACTATAAATAGTTTTAATTTCATCCTCTGAAAATTGTCTGTTCATATCCTTTGACCATTTATTGATTGGAGAATGGCTTGAATTTTTATAAATATGAGACAATTCTCTATATATTTTAGAGATGAGACCTTTATCAGAACCCTTAAATGTAAAGATGATTTCCCAATTTATTGCTTCCCTCCTAATCTTGTCTGCATTGATTTTGTTTGTACAAAAACTTTTTAACTTAATATAGTCAAAGTTATCTATCTGGTTTTCAATTAAAAGTTCCAGTTCTTCTTTGGACATAAATTTATTCCATCTCCACAGGTCTGAGAGGTAAACTATATTATGTTCCTCTAACTTGTTTACAAAATCACTCTTTATATCCAGATCATGAACCCATTTAGATCTTATCTTGGTATGTGGTGTTAGATGTGGGTCAAGCCCTAATTTCTTCCACACTAGTTTCCAGTTTTCCCAGCAGTTTTTGTCAAATAGTGAATACTTATCCCAAAAGCTGGGGTCTTTGGGTTTATCAAAAACCAAATTGCTATAGTTATTGCCTAGTTTGTCTTGTGATTCTATCCTATTCCACTGATC
>JAJPUD010034663.1:0-10717 GCA_023553655.1 Myrmecobius fasciatus | reverse complement strand
TGTTTTTAATAGGAATGGATGTTGAATTTTATCAAATGCTTTTTCTGCATCTATTGAGATTATTATATGGTTTTTGTTAGTTTGGTTATTAATATAGTCAATTATGTTAATAGTTTTCCTAATATTGAACCATCCCGTTTCAGGGGTTTTGTATTGCTGTTTTCAGATATATTTCTAGGCACCTGTAAGTTTTCATTTTTTCAAGTTGATATGTTCTAAAAAGAGCTATATTACTTTCCTGAGCTGTACTCCAGTCTGGGAGCAAGTACAAGCACTCTTTTATGCCCTGGAACTGAGAGCAGGGTCTTGCTCCACTGTGGCTGCAAGCTCTGGTGTGCTAAGGGCTCCTCCTCATCCAGAGGACTGGCATCCAGAAGACTCACCTGGGCACAAAGCAACAGAGTCCTCCCTCAGTGCTTTCAAAGAGATAATTGGAATCTCCTTTGGGCCTAGTTGTTCAATCCCCTTACCATCTAAGATCTGAGAGCTCCAGAAGCCATTCAGCTGCTGATGATAATGATTTAATGGCTCTCAAGGCCCATTCCTAGTTTGGTGGGGTCATGAGTATGCTGTAGCAGGCTGCTTTCAGCTCATAGATTCCAGTAAGGACCCTCCTTTCACCTATGTAGATCATTATATTCTCTACAACTAACATTCACAAAGATTTCTCTCAAGCATTGAGAAATTACATGATTTGCCTAAAATCACACTGCTGATGTTTTGGAGATGGGATTGAACCCAGATAATCCAAAAGCAATTGTAAGGCAAGCTTTTGTGCATGTGCTCTCTCTCTCTCTCTCTCCACATATATAGCTTAATTTATATGTTTGCTATACATAACTGTGCACAT
This sequence comes from Myrmecobius fasciatus, assembly GCA_023553655.1. Taxonomy (NCBI): domain Eukaryota; kingdom Metazoa; phylum Chordata; class Mammalia; order Dasyuromorphia; family Myrmecobiidae; genus Myrmecobius; species Myrmecobius fasciatus. The sequence continues at coordinate 9,867 of JAJPUD010034663.1, read as the reverse complement.
ATATATTATGCATTTTTAAAATTATATACCACACACATAAAATATGATTTATTTATTTAAAACAAATTTAATTTAATAAAATATCTTTAAAAATGACTCTGAACAAATTCCAGAATGATAGGACTCACAAAAACATTGAGGAAAACTATTTCCCAGGGTAGGACAAAATAGTTCTTTTTCTAGAAGTTGGCAAATATGTATATGTGTATATATGTATGTATATACATGCATATATGTGAATATGCATATATATTTATCATTTTAATATCATGTAGAATGTTTTATAATTTCTATTTTGATACTAAATTGAATATAAAATAGTCAGTGATCTGGCTAACTTCCTCCTAAAATGCACTACACCCTGGTTTACTACATTAAATAATTGAAACTATCTCAATTGATATACATTTCAGCTTCTAGAAAGTTATGCAAATTAAGCAGAATATGCTGTATTATTAATTAATAGTCTAAGAAAATAACTTTCCCCCTAATTAATCTATTAAAAAGTTCATGGGATGATGGGAAGAGGATGCAACAACATCTGAGATTGATTAGGAGAAATCTTTCTAATTTACACACATTCTATGTACTGACACAAAATATATAATGTTGAAGAGGTTAAGTGAAACATGTCTGCCATTTTATGTAGAACTTATAAAGTTTCATTGCTCAAAGAAACCTCTGAAATAATTCAATATCTCAATCTTCCCTTTTTGCTAATCTATTGTTTTTGTTATACTAGTTGAAATCTGAAAATAATTTCAAGTGAATAAAAACTGGTAATGATTGTGTGTGTGCTTGGGGGGGGATTGTATACATTGGTAATGAAATGAACTCTTAGAAATAGCAGGAATGAAAATTTCCTATTCTTCATGAAAGCACACAGTGGTAATCTAATATTAAACTTAATAGTAACAACATTCTCAAGATACAGATTGATTTTGGCATAATAATTCTTTGTAAAAAAATCCAAAGATAATGCATTGGTGGACAAGGGGGCATAGAAGATCGAGAGGAAATACTTATCATTAACTATCAGACCTGTCATAGACCACCCAGTATTTTTCACTTTCAATTTCCATGCTAAACCAATCTACCTTCCCATTATCATTGTCCTTACCATTTCAAAAGGGATGGCATTATATTAAAGCTGAAATTAATATTTGATTCTATCTGATTCAACCCTCTCATTCCACAGATTAGGAAAATGAAGCCACATAATATTACACAAGATGCTGAAAATGTCACAGATTAATAGGTGGCAGAGATGGATTTTAACCCAATTTCTCTTGTTCTATATCCAGTATAATTTAGTACCCTTATCTTACCTCCTCTTTTTCCTTATTCTTATGGCTCTTAAGGTAAAGAAATAATTTACATAAAATAGATTCCAGGGTAATTTTTACAAAATTACCTTAGTTAGACTTTTTTTGGTGGAACATGTATTTTCTCTGACTTAACCCCAAAAGAATAGTGAACAATAGCATAAACTAATTCCTAGTAGAAGTGGAAGAAATTCCATTTGATCAGATTTGGAAAATAGTGATCTAAAATTTATCATTGCATCCAAAACCCATCCTTTCAACACCAAGGTTCTTGTGGTAAGACCAGATGTTCTTGAATTATAGAACATCACAATATTTTAAAAAAAATGGAAAAGACAAAGAGAAAAAGTAAGGTTTATAGAGAGGTGAATAAATAGAGTAAGTTCTGTTGTCCATAAGATCTGGATGTAAGTTGCATGTCTGAAATATTCTGGGTTCATGTCATAAATCATACTTAGTGCTATAAATAACTCTGACAGACTATGATTATGGATGTGTTAGAATAACTTTTTGAAATTATAAGTTGCAAAAGACAAAACTGATATGCATTGGTAGATAGAACTTCAATTTTCAGAATTAAGTTATATCAATGAAATAATAAGTCTATCTAATGTCCCTATAGTGAAGTAAAGTAGCAGTAAGGTTCTTTTGAGTGTGAATAATAATCACAGTAAGTATTAATATTATTAATATTTGCATTACATATTTTCATTGAGTTGGAACCAATTACATTTTATGTAATTATAACTTTGAATGGTGTTATTTAAAATACATATGGCCACTTCACAGAATTTATTAATCACACTTAGCTCTGTTACAAATAATGATGTTTGATGAAGGAGCATAAGACAGTATATATTAGTTATCAAGATTATATATGACTGAAGAAGGAATTGGGTTTTTAATAAGATTGATACAAATGCAAAATCATAATGATATCTTGGTTAGACAAAAACATCCACTTCTTTAAGGAAATCATAATATGAATAATAAGCAAATGAGCATATAGTTAGTATCTATCATGTTTCAGACAGTGAGAGTATGAAGGCAAAAGTGAAGAAAATTTATGTTTTTGTGAAACTCATATTTCATTGACAGTAAAGAATCATACAGGATAAGAAGATATACAATAGTTGTGATCTTTTAGTAAAGTGAACATCCACATCAATAGACTAATTGTCATTTCAAAATGTCAACATATTTAGTGAAAACTATGATAAACCTAAATTTGTTTTAGGTAGAAGTATTTTGGGGCCAGAGTTTTAAAGCCATATTTATTTGCTCAGTTTTCTACTTTAATCTGACACGATAAGATTGATAACCTGTTGAGTATAGAAAATCCTGAATCCTGAATCCTGAATCATATAACCACTTTATCTATTACAGAATAATAAAGACCCAATCTTTAAATCAAGAAGACATCAGTTAAAATCTTATGTCTGATACAATATGGCTATATGACTATAACCTGATAAGCTGCAAATAAAGTGTCTCCTTAATTGGTAGAATTGGGTTTTGTTCTCTTTAGTGAAGATCTTTCAGATTCAGTCCTATCCTTTTCCAAAGGCCAGCTTTAATTTACATAGTTTATCTGTTTGACATATTCTTTCTATAGAGGATAAGGATATTTTAACTTCTCCAGAATGTGTGGAGAGGCATGGATATCTTAAAACCAAATTACGAATATAGTCAGAAATGTTCTTACTGCTTATGAATGGGCAATGTAAAGTCCCCGAAATCCTTTATTTTATTCCAAATCCAAAAGTCAAACACATTTATAAGATAAACAAATATATTCATTCTGTATGTAAATTATTCTAATTCAAGTATTTTTAAATGCAGTGAGATTAACAGAATTATATTAAATGTGTTATTGTAGAATGCAAGTGTGAAGTCTTCTTATGATAATGTAGTTAACTTTAAGATTAAGATCTAACAAAACAAATGGTTTCCATGTTTATGTTCCTTTGGATTTTTGATAAGACAGTATGTCTCTCTAGCCCTCAATTTACACATCTATGAAATGAGATGATTGGATTATATTGCCTCTAATTTTCTTCCAATTCTATAATTCTGTACTCATCATTTTATGGTCTTTTAAAATAGTACAATAGAATACTTCCCTTATATGGGTCATCTGAAAGATTTTGATGTAATATGGATTGAATCATGTTCTCCAAAACATAGCAACTTCATTCTGTAAAAACAAATCATAAAAAGGTTTTCCCGTGGGAATACCTCACATGTATTAACTTCTTACAATGCACAGCACAGTATTTTCCTTGCAATAAATCTAAGGTAGATTAGGTTATCGCTCATCCCATTAGAGATTAGGAAACAAGTTCTATGAGATCAAAAAGACTTGCTAGTACCAGGGGTCCCCCCGGTACATTACTAATCATAAATGGTATAACCAAGACAAATACTTAGCTTATCTCATTCCAAGTGTAATTAATCATCCCAAATTAGACAATATTAAGTTAAACAAAAAATTAAATCAATGACTTTTTTTTCATCAGTAAAGATATGTCTTTTATTACACAGATTAATGTAAAACAATGATTTCTTCATTAATAAGAAGGGAATTCTTGGTGTGAAAGGAGACTTTCTATTGAAACATGTCATTCATTATTAACAGTTTCCAGGTTGAAATGCTTGTTGTGTAAAGTGGCTTTTGCATGTCTCGTATAGTATCACTCAAGTAGCAAGTACTAGAAACATTATTTGAAACAATACATTCCTAATGCAAAAGCTAGGTCTGAATCAAGCTAATATTATTTCCCATCCACAAAGTTTGGATACTTTGCCCAATGATGACCTGTTGAACCATTTAAAGAAAATTGAGTGACTACTTTAGGACTGCTCTAAAATAAGGTAATAAGAATGATCCTGTTGCTCTCAAAAAATCATGGACTAAAAATTCATTTATTAAAACTGTCTTGTTTTATAATGAAAGAGACCTAGAAAGAGTAGGTGAGGGCAGAGTCAAGATGGCAGAGAGTAGGCATGTTTTTTCTGAGTTCTTCCTGGCTTTCCTCAGATCAATGCAAGATAAGCCTCTTAATGGGTCTTTAAGTAAAAGAAAACACAAATATTTGAAATGTAACAAATTTTAAGCAGAAGTTATTTTGGAAGAACTTCAGGAAAGGTATGATTCAAACAGGCATGGCGGGCAGTATAGAACTGGAGTAGGAACACAGGATGAAGAGGCCTGCACACACACTGGGAAAATCTACTGGAAGTGTGTTGACCAAAATACATAAGCATTGGCTGCTCTGTTCTGGTTCAGAAGCCAGTGGATCAATAGATTTGTTCTGGGATCTTTAAATAGTGTGCCCCTAAACCCCAGAATAATGCAGGACTTGGCCACAACTACCCAGCATGGGAAGGAAGCCAGCAACATCAGCCTGAGGACAGCTTGAAGCCATAGTTGCCTGTAGAGGAAGCTTGGGACAATTTACTCTTTGAATTAAGAGCAGAGCTCTACTTTAAAAATGATCAAAAAGCAAAAAGAACTTTGAACACAGGTAGTTTTATGGAGACAAAACCCTGAAGACACTATAAGCAAAATGTCTTCAGATGAAATCTCAAAGAGGGATATGAGTTGGTGTCTATCTCACAATCTTCTCTTGGAAGAATTCAAAAGGAATCTTACAAGAGAATTGCAAGAAAAAAAGGGGAAAGGAAATAAAAATTCAGGAGAGTTTGGGAAAGGAAACACAGAAATTATCTGAAGAAAATTCTTTAAAAATAGATTTAATAAAATGTAAAAAATATATAACACCTTACAAAATCATTTGATGAAATGGAAAAAGCATATAACTCCTTACAGAATACATTTGACAAAATGGAAAAATAATTTGTGAAATGAAAAAAAAAAACATTGAACAAAACAAACAACACATTTAAAAGTTTAATTGGCCAAATATAAAATAAAATAAAAAGTAACTGAAGAAAATATTTCACTAAAATTAGTACTGAACAAATGGAAGGGAATGATTCAATGAGACATCAAGAATCAGTCAAATAAAACAAAAAATAAAAATAAGAAGAAAAAAACATAAAATACTTCATTGGAAAATGAACTGACTTGGAAAATAAATCCAGGAGAGACTATACACAGACTATTAGACTATCTGAAAACCCTGAAGAAAAAAAAAATAACGTAGACTAAATCTTCCAGGAAATCATCAAGGAAAACTCTCCTGAAGCCTTTCAATGAGAGGGCAAAAAATTGTCAATGAAAAGTCTCCTCCTGAAAGACATCCCAAAATGAAAATGCCGGGGAATAATTTAGCTAAATTTCAGAATTATCAGAATTGGAGAAAACATTGCAAGCAACCAGAAAGAAACAATTCAAATACTGAGGAACCATAATCAAGATTACCCACCACCTAGCAGCTTCCACTTCCTTTTTTTTATCTTTACTGAGGCAATTGGGGTTATATGAGTTGCCCAGGATCACACAGCTAGGAAGTGTTAAGTATCTGTGGTAAGATTTGAACTCAGGTGCTCCTGATTTCCGGGCTGGCACTCTATCCACTACACCTAGCTGCCCCTAGCGGCTTCTATTTTAAAGGATCAAAGGTTTTGGAATATGATATTCTGAAGGGAAAAGGAGCTTAGATTGAAACCAAAAATCAACTATCCAGCAAAATTAAGCATTATTGTTCAGGGAAAATGATGAACATTCAATAAAACAGGTAAATTATATGTATTTCTGATAAAAAGAAAAGAGGTGAACCGAAAATTTATTCTTCAAATACAGAACCTGAAAGAAGCACAAAAGGGTAATAAGGAAAAAAAAACTATTTCTTTTAAAAGATAAAAAGTTTGCATCCCTATATGGGTTGATGAAATGTTTAACTCTAAAAACTGTTTTTTTGTTAGGGGCATTCTCAGAGGGTGTAGGTATTATTTTACTTTACTGTGATGATATAAAAAAAGAAACTAGGGGTGGAAAAGGGATTGTACTGAAAAAAAGAGGAAAGAGGAGGTAAAATGGGGTAAATTACATTTCATAATGAGGCAAAAAAAATACTTTTACATTTAAGGGAAAGAAGTGAGAGGGATGAATATTGTATGAACTCACTCATCAGACATGGCTCAAACAGAAAATATCAGACATATTTAGTTTCATAGACAAACATGTCTCACTCAATAGGGAAATAGTAGGGAAAGAGACAAAAAAGGGGGAAGGCTAATAGAAGGGTGAACAGAAGTAAAAAGTGAAATGGATAAGAAAAGGGGAAGGCAATGTAAAAGGGAAGGATGTCTGACCGGGGTGATGGTCAGAAGCAAAACATTAAGAAGTAGGGAAAGGGGGAAAGGAAAGAGAAAAACATAAGTTAAGGAAAATATGATAGTGAGAAATAGAGTTAGTTATCTTAACTGAATGTGAATGGAATGAATTATTCCATAAAATGGAAGCAGACAGCAGATTAGATTAAAATCCAGAATCCTAAAATATGTTGTTTACAAGAAACACATGCAAAGCAGAATGAGACATATAGTTTAATTTATTATTCTTCAGCCGAATTAAAAAAAAAAAAAAGCTAGGGGCAGCAATCCTGACTTCAAATAAAGGAAAAGGAAAAGTAGTTCCAGTTAAAAGAGATAAAAAAGAAAACAACATTTTGCTAAAGGGTACCATAGATAATGAAATAATATCAATACTAAACATGTATGTACCAAGTGGTAAAGCATTCAAATTTCTAGGGGAGTATCTAAGAGAGTTGCATGAAGAAATAATAGCAAGTGGAGGATCTCAAACTTTGCTCTATCAAAACTAGATAAATCAAACAACAAATAAATAAAAAAAGTCAAGGAAGTCAAAACAAATTAGAAATGTTAGATATGATAGACCTCTTAAGAAAATTGAATGGAGACAGAAAATATATGGAATGTATACAAAAATTGACATGTATTAGGGCATGAAAAAGTAAAACTTAAATGCAGAAAGGCAGAAATAATAAAATCATTTTTCCCAGATCATTATGCTATAAGAATCACATGTAATAAAGGACCATGGGAAAATAGACCGAAAATTAATTTGAAACAAAATAATGTAATCCTAAAGAATAAGTGGGTGAAACAACAAATCATAGACATAATCGATAACTTCATCCAAGAGAATGACAATAATAGGACAACATACCAATATTGATGGGATGCAGCCAAATCAGGTCTTGAGGGAAGTATTATGTCTCTATATGCTTACTCATATAAAATATAGAAAGAGAAGATCAGTGAATCAGAGCATTCAACTAAAAAAAAAACTAGGGGAAAAAAACAAGTCAAAAATCTCCAATTAAACAGAAGTTAGAAATTCTGATAATAAAAAGGCAGATTAATAAAATTGAAAGTAAGAAAACTATTGAACTAATAAACAAAATTAAGAATTGGTTTTATGAACAAAACAAACAAAATAGATAAATCTTCAGTTAATTTGAATAGAAAAAAGAAAAACTAAAATCAAATTGTTAGCATCAAAAATGTAAAGAATGAATGAAGAGGAAATTAGAACAATTATTAGCAACTATTTTTCCCAACTGTATGCCAATAAATCTGATAATCTAAGTGAAATGGAGGAAAGCTTACAGAAATGTAGATTGTCCAGATTAACAGAGGAGAAAATACATTACTTAACTAGATAGTCTCATTTTAGAAAAAGAAATTGAACAAACTATTAATCACTTGCCTAAGAAAAAATCTCCAGGACTGATGCATTTACATGTAAATTCTTCCAAACATTTAAAGAGCAATTAATTCCAATACTATGCAAACAATTTGGAAAAATAGGGAAATGAGAAGTCCTACTCAAATTTCATTTATGACACAGATATGATGTTAAACTAGGTAGGGTCAAAATAGAAAATTACAAACCAATTTCCTTAATGAATTCTGATGCAAAAATCTTAAATAAAATATTTTCAAGATGATTAGAGCAAGACATCACAAGGAAAATACACTGTGACTAAGTAGGATTTATATCAAGAATGAAGGATTGATTAAGTATTAAGATAATTGGCTATATCAAAAGCCAAACTAACAGAGATCAAGGAATTATCTCAATAGGTAGAAAAAAAGCATTTGACAAAATCCAATACCCATTCCAATTAAAACAGCAAAAAAAATTAGAGAGTATAGAATTTTAGGAATTAGGGAGTTTTCCTTAAAATGATCAGAAGCATCTTTTAAAAATTCCAGCAAGCATCATATGTAATGGGGATAAACTAGAACCAATTACAATAAGATCAGGGGTAAAACAAAGTTGCTCACTATCACCATTACAATTTTGTTTTGCATTAGAAATGTTATCTTTAACAATGAGAAAAAAATAAATTAAAGGAATTAGAGTAGCTAATGAGAAAACCAAATTATCACTCTTTGCAGATGATATACTTAGAGAATCCTAGAGAATCAACTAAAGAACTTCTACAAAAAAATCACAACTTTAGCAAAGTTGCAGAATACTAAAGAAATCCACAGAAACAAGCAGAATTTCTTTATGTTATCAACGAAGTCCAGCAACAAAAGATAACAAAGAGAATTTCCAATTACAATAACTGGAGATAATATAAAATATTTGGGAATCTACCTGCCCTGACAAAGTCAGGAAGTATATGAACAAAATTTCAAAACACTTTCCACACAAGTCAGATATAATCATTTAGAAAGCTATCTTGTGCTCATGGTTAGGCCAAACTAATATATTAAAAATGGCAATTATACCTAAATTAATCTAATTATTCAGTGCCATACAAATCATACTCTCAAGAAATTATCTTATAGAACTGCAAAAAGTAACACCAAAGTTCATCTGTAGGAACAAAAAGTTAGAAATTTCAAGGAAATGAATGAAAAATGCAAATGAAGGTGGTCTAGCTGTACCAGACCTAAACTATATTATAAAGTGGTGGTCATCAAAACCATTTGATCCTAAATAGGAAATAGAGTATTTGATCACTGGGATAGGCCATGTTCACAAGACACAATAGTCAATGAGTATATTAATGTAGTATTTGATAAACTCAAAGACCCAAGTTTCTGGGATAAGCACTCATTTTTTGACAAAAATTGTTGTTAAATTGAAAATTAGTATGGCACAAACTACTCATTGACCCAAACCTAGCAATCTATATATCAAGATAAGATTTAAATGGGTTCATGATTTAGACATAAAAAATGATACTAAAAGCAAATTAAAAGAAAAAAGAATAATTGATCTGTGATCTGTGGAGAAGGAAGTATTTTTGGGCCAAAAAAAGAACTAGAACAATATAGAAAGCAAAATGCGTAATTTTGATTATATTAAATTAAAAAAGTTTTTGTGCGAACAAAACCAATGCAGGCAAGATTAGAAGGGAAGCAGAAAACTGGAGGAAATTTTTTTATCCAAGTGTTCTATTAAAAGTCACATTCCTCAGGAAAAGGCCCCACATGTGCAAGAATGTTTGTGGCAGCCCTTTTTGTAGTGGCTAGAAACTGGAAATTGAATAGATGCCCTTCAATTGGAGAATGGCTAAATAAATTATGGTAT
>JAJPUD010034662.1:0-10717 GCA_023553655.1 Myrmecobius fasciatus | reverse complement strand
TTTCTCATAATATTAAATTTCTAATATAGCTTTGGATATTTGAAGTGATTATAATGCTTTTAAAAAACCCTTTCTTGTTGTCCTTTAAAAGGGAAGAGTAAAATATGAATGAAAATAGTGGAAAAGAAAGCAGAGATGCCTTTGCCTCATCATTCCCCTTATGAGTTATAATATGCCTATTTTCATAAGGTCAGGTAGACATGATTTAAAAGATAAGAGAATAGATATTTCACTAGAATTTTATGAAAAATAATGTGAAATGGAAACATTGCTCTGTATATATATATATATATATATATATATGGCAGGATTAAAGGGGGGAAAGGGAAGGGAAAAAAGGAGAAAATATAGCAATATAAGTATAAACACAATATATAAATGAAATTACATACGAACCAAGGGTAAATCAATTTTACAGGAAGGAAGAAAATGTGAGTATGTAATTAGAGGAAAGATTGGAGAAAGTAGCTTTGGGCTTATTTTGCCCAATTCATATAGATCATTTTATCTGAGAATAGACATCCGTGAATTTTCTCCCAGTGGTCATCAAAATTACTATAACTGAGGGAAAGAAGAGAATAGATTAAGTTGAGAAGAAATGTAAATGTAACAGGAAAAGACTTAACAAAAATGAGGATCAAATGAAATTCTCCACAGAACAAAAATGGTTTCTTGGTTCCCAAAGAGATAAGTTCTTCTGATTTCAAACTGACTATAGAAGAAAGAGAAAAAAAGGATTGAAAATCTGAATATGCTATGTAAAGGAAAAAAATATCAGCTGTAGGGCACAGTTAACAACCATGGTTCTGTTGAATGAAGATGATGTAGTGATAGGTACATTGAATTGGGAGACTGGAGATCAATCCAGATCCCAGCTCTGCAACTTCCTACCTGTGTGATTTGGGGCAATTTCTTTATTTATTATTGACCTCAGACTTATCTTCTCTTAAAAAAAAGGTGAGACAACTATATGATCTTTAAGAACCATTGTAGTGATAAAATTATGAAGTAAAATTTCAGAATAATGAAAAGATACTCCTACAATAAATGTTTCTGATCACCCATTTATTCAAAAAGAGGGACTTAAATGGAGTCATTTGTTAAGTACCTTCCAATTTTGAAACACATTGGTCTGAAAGTCTATGCCTTATCCTCCAATTATAGGATGTGTAAAGTATCATTCTCTTTCTGATCCCAGTAGATATGTTCTCTATGTACACACATAAATATAAAATACATATATTTAAAATCTAATACTATCAAGATTTACTTTTGTTTACTTTTGGAAACAGTAAATTAAAATTTTCATACTCATCATTGAACATTGAATATTGAATTAGGAATTTGACAGCTACTGCCATGAGAATTACTAGTTACTAAACTTTTAGAAAGGCATCACAACTAATATAAAAACATACAAAATTCAACATAAAATGTAATAAAAATCTAATCTTTAAGTGCTTTTTGCTACCAATTGCTCAATATTATAGTATTATAATATGCTCTGAATAAATATTTTCCATCAAGTATATGTAAAAATAATTCCCTATCTTTTAGGGATGTATTGAAGATAATGATTATATATATATATATATACACATTTATGCATATATACATATCACAAAAATATATATATATAACTTGACAAAAGAAGAAATTTATTTAACTTCAGTAGTGTGAATTCAGTAGTTTCATTTTTCTACATGTTTCTCTTCTGCATCCTTTTAGATCTTTTTTTCAACTGATTTTTTACTCTTCTTAGTTCTGTATTCTTACAAGTTTCAAGTTCTTTCATTTTTAGGATTTCACTATAAATCAGCATGTCGTATAAGTCAAGTTCTTACTGGATCTTGTTTAAAGAGGTTTAAATACCAAATGGAATGGAAGATATTTATTCTAAGAACTTTATTTATATTTTATTCATTTCACAAACTGTATTTCAGTTATGCAAAAGGTTTCTTGGAGTAATCATTTATGAAGACAATGTGAACCAAAGAAATAGTAAATCTTGGGGCCCAAGTATCAACACTGATCTATGAAAACCCAAAACTAAGAGACTTAGCCAAGGAACTGGAATAATTTACCTACAACTTATCAATTCCCTAGTACTCTCCATTGTCAGTTCAAGTGACAACTCCTGTATCTCTTCCTTTCCCCCAAGTAACTGATGCTCTCCCTGCCCTCAAGCTACTTCATATTTACTTATGTCTATTTACATGCTGTTTCATTGCCCTGTGAGAAAATAAACTCTAGAGAACACGTGAGTGGGGATTGTTTTATTAATGAAGCCTTTCTTGATTTCCCCTAGCTCTAAAGTCCTTACTCCAAGATTGTTCTTTATGATACATAAACATACACATATGCATAAATGTTTATCTATATCTACAGATAGATAGAGATACAGTTAGAGATACCCATTCATGTCTAAGGGACAAAAAGACATCAGAGAAATAGATACAGAGAGGCATAGAGTGAGAGACAGAGACAGACAGATGGAGGTGACAGAAAAATACTCATATATGTAGAATCACAAGGAGGCATTCCTGTATAGGGAACTGACTTTAAAGTCATGTAAAGAACTGGATTCAAGTCCAAAACATACTGTGTAAATCTGCCTAGTCCACTTATGTTCTTAGTGACCAAGATAACTGTCTACAATATTAAACAAAGAAGACACCAGCCTGTATTTGTAACAAACAAAAAAAAAGAATTTTTCTTAATTAGTAGTACCTTATACTAAAGAAATCATAGTCTAGTCCTTACCATTAAATGTTGTCTCCTCCAATTGAATGTAAGGTCCCTAAAGGAAGGAACTGTTTCATAATTGCCTTTGAATATCTCATGATTAGCACAGTGCTTGGAACAGAATCTTTTAATAGCTTATTGATTACTTTATTGGTTATTTTTGTTTTTGTCTTCGTTTCTCCAATGACTAGTACACTGCTTGACAAGCAAGAAGCATTTATTAAATGCTTATTAAATGCTTAATTTTTAAATTGAATTTGAACTCATGCTTTCTGTTGCACAGACACTGTCTAAGCTCAATTTCTATACAAGTCTCCTTTGAATTTCCTCTTTTCCTCAGTCTATTGAGATTTTATCCATAAATGGTAATCAGATTTCTTGAGAGAACATGAAAATCTCAATCAGGATCTATATATCATAGAGCAAGAACACAAGTTTCATTTGTTAAATTATTTGTTTGTTTTTCCATTGTGTCTTTGTTGCTGTGAAAGCTAGTAGTGCAATTGGCAGCATTAAAATGGGGTATTTCTTGGTGATATTGTGTTTTAATTGGAAGCAACGAATAGCAATAACTTCAAATAAAAATTTCAGTCTGTGCCTCTGATGAATAAGAATATGCAAAAAACTTCATGGTAATGCAGAGAATGGGAAGCATGAAAGATTAAAATTAAAAATAATAATTAATAATTATAATAACTAATATTTATATAACTCTGATGTTAGAAAAATGTTTATGTGTTTATGAATTTCATAAAAATGTTTATGAAAATCATTCAAAAGATGATTTCAAAGAAATCTTCTGAGCCCTACACATACACTAAGGTCCTCTGTAGCAGGCCTTGAATATATTATCATCATATTGACCACTACCACCAATAAATAAATGAAATAAAAACACAGTCAGGTCATTAACTGTTGGAATATATCAAGTATCATATGAGCAAAATATTCCAAGCTTGCCTTATTTCTTATAAGTTTAGATACCCAGGTCCAAAAAATGCTCAAGAAACTTTTTCTGGCAAACAGCTATAAGGCACAAAAGATAAATAACCCTGCAATCTCACAACTACAACTTGGATCCCATAAAATACAATTTACTTTAGTCAGAGAATGTTTTTCGTCACAGAAGTTTTGTAATAGATCTTACAAAATATAATTCAACAAAACGCACGTTTTCCCCACTCCATCCCCTGCTGTTTCAATTACATCCTAATTCTAGTAGAATCATAGTAAGTTTAGTTTATATCTTTCTGACTAAAATTTATTCCAATATATTGCTAGTCAGTGTATCCTATGATTTTTTTTAGAATTTATTCATTTTAATATCTATTTTCTTTCTTAATAATATAATATGGCAAATAAATATGTTAAATGTTATAGAATTAAATATTAAGGCTTATATTTTAGAACAACACTATTTTAAATAGATCACTTAATTATTAAGAAAAAAAAAACAGTATGGGGCAGTAAACAGAGCACTTGATATGGGGTCAGAGGGTCTACTATTTACTACCTGTGTGACCTTGGACCTGCCAAAAACAGCCTCTTTTCCCTATATGACTATAGAAAAATGATTTTTCTAGTCTGGCTTTCAATATTCTCATATGCAAAGTAAAGAAACAGAAAGAAATATTCTCTAAAGCTCTTTCTAGGTTTAACTTTGTAATCCTGTTACTGCATATAAAATGGAGGCAGGCCTTGAAATTTCATAATTTTGAATAATATCATCTCTGTCTCAGAGTTATCTAGCTATAATTCTTTAAAGACTTGAAATTTACTGAAGTTGAAACGTTTCTGTGCAAGTCAGATTTTGTCTGGCAAGACTGATTTGGAATATTCAAAATGTTTTCAGAATTTTATCTTCATATCAAGGGAAAGGTGCTTTTCTAATTTGGATTCTCTGAAAGATGTCTCCCATTGGTCTTAGGCCATAGAAAGGACCATACCAATCACCACTCTTGTCCACAATGAAATTGTCAACTGCTCTGGTCTCTGAGAAATGCTCTTCTGGTCTGACTCTTTGGGCCAAAGAGATATTTTTCTAGTTATCTGATAAAGGTGTTCTCATGGGTATCATCTTATCTTTTTATACTCTTTAAAGTCACCCATTTTAACTTCAATTAAAGTCTCAAATCCTATTGTCCTGTCTTTGACCTATTTCTCATGTGATTTGTCTGAAGCAGATATCCTTAGTTAGCTGTTAAAGATGGGTCTGTCCTTTAAATGAAGTCTTTTGTTCTGCTTTTAACCCGCATTTAGACATATGACCTCCTAGGAGTCCTATGACCCATGAGCCTGCAACCTCAATGGATCTCACCATCATTTGTTGGAGATGATTTCTTCTTCTGTGGGTCCTCCTGCAAGAGCTAGTAGACATCCTGTTTTATGTTTCAAAATCTGTATCAATCGGGTATTCCATTAAGCTCTATCTACAGTATATTTCTACTTAATGGGAAATTTTCAGAAAGGACAGATGATTCTTGAACCCTTTGAAAAACTGGTTCCTTATTGCTTCAGATATTAATTCAATCCTTTTCCCCAGGTGTCTTGGATGATATATTTTTCACTCACACACACACACACACATACACACCTTCCCGAGGACATGATTTTTCTAGAACTCTATTGCTAAAGTTTCAGAATAACAAAATTAATTTGAATGTACACTAGCAAACATCTCCCTCTTCAACATAGGAAGAAAAAATTCCCCTTATAGCATTTTTACTCATTTTAGAGAATAATCAATCACTTATATTTATAATATAAGTAACTATTATGTGTTAAATACTATACTACACACTGAGGATAAGAATAGAAAGAATTAAATAATCGCTACCATTTATATTCCTTTAGGTGAGACAACATGTACACATATAAACATAGACAGAATAAATTAATAAAAGCTAGTTAAATGCAAATTTATTAGGTAATGAGGTTGACAATTTGAGCCATCAGAGAAGAATTTCTGTAGAAGGTAATACTTGATCTAAATCTTTAAGAGAAAGGTTCCATGAAATGGAAATGAAGTCCTCATTCTTCTTGACTTCTTTGCCACATTTGGCACTACTCTCTCTTAGTTCTCCTAATATGGCTCTGATCAGTTTTCTGCATAATTTACCTCTCACCCCTTTGTATTCATTGCTCTAGTCCTGAGACAGACAAAAAAAAACAGAAATGGCATCATGGTTTAAGAGGCTTCACATAGAAAAAAAATAGAGTAACATTTCCAAAAGAATGGTATACATTAATATTTCTCACTACTAATTAGTACTAAAATTATTCATGACCTGAAAGACCACAATGTCATAAGGTTTGAAGAGCCTGCAAAACTAAATGCCAGGCATCTGAGCAGATTAAAAAAAGCTTTAACCATAAGCTCAGGGATTAAATCCAGAGTACAGGAAATTGCTCTACATTTTCTACTGAAATACAAGAAGAACCCCTCCCCCCAACTATGTTAGAGGTAACATAGTTCTAAAGAAAGGAGAAAACGTACTTACTGACACCAAGGTAACACACCAAACAATCTAGATAGAGTAGGTATTATATGATATACAAAGCAGATGCCTAATCAATAAATTAAAAATCAATAAAAAAAATGGGCTGCAAGTCTATGTGTGTGTGTGCATGTGCATTTGTTTAAGGGGAGAAAAGAGAAACCTTACACCTCATTAAGGGAAAGGTACTTTTTAAGAAGTTGACCACAGGAATCCTCAAACTTCATCAGTTATACCTTGTGAAATCACATTAAGTTTTATATATATATGGATAGATGGATAAATGGATAGATAGATAGAAACAAAATCTGAATTAGGCATGACAGAAACATTTAGCCAAATCTCTGCCCTAGAGGCTAGTTATAAAACCCTGAGAATAGTGGGACCCTATGCCCCCACCTCTGCCTTTTTTTTCCTTTCTCTAACCAACCGTCTCCCCCACACACAAAAAAAGTAGCTCTAGAGGCTTAATACTTTATATTCTATATAGCAAAAGAAAGCTGAACAAAACTTTGTTTGTTGGGTCTGTCCAACTCTACTGTTAAGGGAAGAAACTTTGTTACTATTTCAGTTTACTATTTCGATTTCTAACAAAGAGATGAAAACTTGGAGCAATTTGGAAAGAATGGTCTCTCATTAGTGTGAAGTATTTTACTTTTTTATGGACTTTTCCCCCTAAATTATCACTATTGTTGAGTAGTAATAATTTATACAAAAGTGACAGAAAGTTATGCTTAAGGCATTAAACTTGGAATTAGGAAGAACTGATTTCAATTTTTTTTCTTTCCTCCTTTCTTTTTTTCATGACAATGCAATCATAGTTAAGTGACTTGCCCTGGGTAAAACATCTAGTAAGTGTCAACTATCTGAGGTTGGATTTGAACTCAAGTCCCCCTGATTTCAGAGCAAGTACTCTACTGGACTATTTAACTGTCCCTCTGAGTTGAAATTTTACTTCAAATAGCTTAATAAAGTATGTGACCTTAGTCAAATTACATAACTTATAAGTCTCAGATTTCTCCCCTATAAAAAACAACAATAATACCTGTCACATCTCCCTCACAAGGTTGTTATGAGGCTGAGATGAGAGGTACAGGTATTCTCTAAGTTGAAAAACCTGCCATTCCATTGTAAGATGCTTAAAACTAGAAGTATTTCACAAATTAAGAGAAGCATGTTCATATGGTGAACTACCCTTGCAATAGCAATTTTTGAGTTCCATGAACATTCATCATGTGGCCCACTGAAAAGTTTAGAGAAGAATTCACAATTCCAACCTAGAGACCCCAATGGTGAATGGATTTTGCTTCCAAAATATCTATAAAACAATTCCAAATTTGCAAATGAAAAAAAAAAATAAACACCTGATTGCTGAGTGCTATCTGAGCTCAGTTTGCTAGAAATCTTTCACTTGGAGTAGACCATAAATAAAATGATTCCCCCAGAGTAAGAACAACATGGGCTATAAGATCTAAATCTTAATCAAATGCTTTTCAATTCGCCCTTTCTCTGACTAGTGGCTGATTCTGGAGGAACACTCAGAGGATTTTGATTTTTACAATTTCAAATGTTGTTTTAAAGAACTCAGACAGATTACAATTACACTCAATAATGTTTAATAATGTTTAACAAGAAATTTGAAAGTCAGCAACAGATATTTTTGTCATCTTCCCAGAAAGTGAACAATGTATTCATTCACTGTGAAAAAAGGATCATTTTTGGATGGAGTCTGTGCCTTTAGGCTGTAGGACAATGCCTTTTTAGTGGTCTGCTTGCAAACTTTGGTTGAAATTATGGTCCTAATTGGCAGGATTTTTTAATTAGAGAACCCAAAGGCCACTTTGCTCCATTGCATATAGTCATTTTCTTCCACTTTGAATTAATTTTCAATCAACATTGTAAAATATGAGCAAGAATAGGTACTGGCTACTAATACTCTAAAGCTATTCCAAATCCCCAAGCACAAAGATTAATTAAGAACCAATTAATATGGAGAGTATACGTCAAGAAAAATAAAGGAGATATGATGAGGTCAGTGTAAAAATCTTTTCATCTTTCAAAGCACAGATGAGCTCATAACTTGGAAGCAGGAAACAAAAGGAATTAGAATGATTAAGCCATTACTATCTATATTACATACAAATAGTTATATTCCAAAGTACTATCATATTCCTGACACATCCAGAAGAAAGAATATTAGAAATAATTTAAAGGGAATGACTATAGGATTAAATGCTTTCTCATTTTAAAGTTTTAATGCCAATTCAATTCAATAATCATTATTATTCACCTGTTTAACTTACATTGTTGTACAATGTTTACAATGTAGTTTTCTGTAATAGAAGAATCAACACAATAAATGGGAAAAGCTATAAAATAAGATATTCATTAGGATAAACCTTGGACCTGACATTGCTATAGAGAATTCTATAGAACAATCTCCTGATGTGTGTGGATTTCGATAGGAAAGATGCAGAGAATGTCACATGTTTGCTCTAACTTTTTTGAATATAAGTGGAACATTTCTAAAACTATACAGGCTAGCTTGAAGTTATGGCCAAAATGAAGTCAGGTGAGCCTGGGGAGAAACTGACTAAAATGAATTTGATATAATATGGAAGGAGACAGAGAAGAGGGAACTCCAAGTAGATACTTTGGGAACTTTATCCCTTGATTCCTTGAAAAACACAGAGCATAAAGAAGAAATAAATGAGTACAAGGCATATGAATAAAAAAAATAAAATATTAGCATAGACAGAAATTAAATAGAATTAATGAAAAATGTGGGGAAAATATTTTATTTTTAGATAAAGCTACAGAAAATGCATTTTAAAGCCCTAACAAAACAAACAAAAATATTGAAAGGAAGGAGTGAAAGAGGGATGTTACATAACTGCTTTAACTCATGGAGAAAGATTATAGGGAATAATTAGGAAGAAATCAAAAGGAATTAACAAAATTCTAAAACCAGAAACAGGGCTGACAAATGAAGGATAGCCTTCTTGAGGGTGAGAAGAAAAGAGGAGTTAGGAAGTATTATTTTTTAGAAATATGTAATAAAATAACAACAAGAAAATTCTAATTCAGAATTTATCTAATGTATTTGTAAGGGCAGGTTTGAAATGAATCAACCCAATTTATCCCTTATATATTTATTAGGGGAGAATGCATTTTAATCATTTAGGTATTATATATTTATGACATGAGAATATATTCATTGTTCACAAGGTGAAATTGAACTAATTCAATTTCAAGCATTGAACTAGTTGATGAGTATGCAGAGTTTAAAAAAAAAAGAAAGACTTATTTTCAAGGACACATATACCCCAAAAAGAAAAAAATAATACAGGTACAATTATCAAAAAAGAAATTAAAGAATTCACATTAATTAATAATTAAAATGATTAAACAATATTATCCAAAACTACTATAGCCAATTTGGTACCCACAACTTGAAAATGAAAACTAAAGTATGACTATTTAAAAAAATATGAAGTATGGAAATTAAAGGAAATCAAAGGTAAAGAATCTAAATAATGTCAGAAAGAAAAATCAAGTAAGTCATAAATAAATTCAAAAAATAAAGAGAAGGAACACAAATTTCTTATCTAGACTAATTCTGAAGCCAATTTTAGAAAATACTTAGAAGCCAAAAAAATGTGATACTACATAAACTATTCACAAAAGTACTTAAAAAAATCTTTAACCAAATTTTCTTGGAAGAAAATCATGTACTTATACCCAAATCAGAGAGAGAGAGAGATAAAGCAAAGAAAATTATAAACCAATATTACTACTCAAAATTGATTTTAAACTATTAAGTAAAATATTAGCTCAGAAGTTTCAAAGGTGTGTGTGTCTGTGTGTGTTTATTTTCTACCCAATTGGATTTATGTCAACAATTTATGATGAGTCTTAAGAAGGAAACCTACAAATATAATCAATCATATTAATTACATAATAAAATCATTTTATGGTGGAGTTGTGAAGTGATCTGATCATTTTGGAGAGCAATTTGGGACTATGCCCAATGGTGCTGTCAAACTGCACAAACCCTTTGATCCAGTAGTGTTTCTCCTGGGCTTATAGCCCAAAGAGATAATAAAGGGGGGAAGGGACCCCCATATGCAAAAATGTTTGTGACGGCCCTTCTTGTAGTGACAAGAAACTGGAAACTGAGTGGATGCCCATCAGTTGGAGAATGGTTGAATAAGTTATGGTATATGAATGTTACGGAATATTATTGTTCTATCAGGAATGAACAACAGGATGATTTCAGAGACACCTGAAGAGACTTACATGAAATAATGCTAAGTGAATTGAGCAGAACTAAGAGATGACTTACATGGCAATAACAAGATTATAACAAGACCAATTCTGATGGATGTGTCTCTTTTCAATAATGAGACAATTGAGACCAATTGTAATGATCTTGTGATGGAGAGAGCCATCTACACCCAGAGAGAGGACTGTAG
>JAJPUD010034661.1:0-10718 GCA_023553655.1 Myrmecobius fasciatus | reverse complement strand
GGGCTGGGACAGGAGGCTAGGACAAAAGGCTGGATCCAGGACCAGGACTAGGGAAGGGGGACAAGGCTGGGGTTGAGATTGGGGCTGGGACAGGAGGCCGGATCCAGGACCAGGACTAGGGAAGGGGGACAAGGCTGGGGCTGAGGCTGGGACTGGGACAGGAGGCTGGGACAAGCTGGATCCAGGACCAGAAATATAAAAGAGGACCAAGGCTGAGACTAAGGCTCAGGGAGTAGCCAGAGCCAGGCCCAGAATCAGAACCAATAGCCACTCACAGGGCCGGTGCTAATGCATTCAGCATGCTCACTACAGCCTCCATTCTGGCCATCTGCACAGCGGTCCCGGGCCCGACAGAACACTCCATCACCTTCATAGTCAGGGTGGCAAGTACAGGTCACAACTACACCCTGTTGACTGCAGTTGGCATGCTGGCTACAGCCGCCATATCCATTCCGGCAGTGGTCAATCGCTGGAAAAGGCAGGGGGACCATCTCCAGGTAAACAAACATGCCATCATCCCAACCTGGAGCTCCCCACAGACAGGACCTAGACTGACCCTTTGTCTGTCTTACCCAAACTGTGAACTCCCTATGGGAAGGACTAGGGTCTGTTCTTCCTCTTGGCCTGCAGGCTTGGGACCTCCCCAGTGACAGGGACCCTCCCCCATCCCTGGACACAACTGGGGAGGGGTCCCACCTACGTGTGCATTTGTGGCCATCCCCCTCATAATCCAGGTTGCATTCACAGACGTTGTCCTCTCGGCATACAGCGTGAAGATCGCAGGGCGGGGAGCACACAGGCTGCACATCTGCCCCCCCCCCATTAAAAGTAGCATCAGTGACTTGGATTCCAGTTTTCCAGATCCCTCCCTGCTTCCCCTGCCCAGACATTTTTGGTCACCATCCCTTTATCTTGGGGGCCTCTGCCCTCAAGCCTCCAGATCTGCTCCTCCTAGAAGGAAATGTCTAATGCAGAAGCTTTAAGAATAGAATGCTCTTCTTTCTAGGGAGAATCTAGTTCTCCCAAGAGCAAATCGAGCTTGATAGCTGTGAAACTTTTCTTTTGTGAATAAATCACATTTTAAAATAATAAATAAAATAAGGGCCTGGGGTGTGAGGTTGGGCAGCAGCAGCAGGAAGAAGAGCTAGAAAGGATAGAGGAGATGAGATCTGGTACCAGGACAACGAGGAAAGATAGCAGTGGCAGAAGGAAACTTAGACCAGTTCTGAAGGTTGTTGGAGCGAGAAAAGGGGTCCAAAGTTGGGCCAGAGATGGGTGAAATTTAACTCCAAGGAAGCCAAACTGGACAGACTTTGGCCTGGTGCAGTCCTTTGTACTTCTCATTTATCCCCATTACAGCTAATGCCTGCTCTTGATTTTACATAGATACTACTTATCATTTTTCCTATGTTTTTAGTGTTTTTAATAGGAATTGGGCACTATATTTTGCCAAAAGTGTTTTCTGCATCTGTTGAGATAATTGTGTGATTTTTGTTGGTTTTATTAGTGATCTGGTAATTTATACTGCTGGGTTTTTTTGGGTTTTTTTTTTTAATATTAAACCAGTTCTGCGTTCCTGGTATAAATCCCACCTGGTCATAGTATATGATCTTTATGATATATTACTGTAATCTCTTTGCTAATATTTTATTTAAAAGTTTTTGCATTAATATTGAGAAACTGGTCTAAAATTTTCTTTATTTTAGCACTCCCTGGTTTTAAGATATCAAAATCCTGTTTGTGTCATAGAAAGAATTTAGTAGTAATTCATTCCTCTTTTGCCTATTTTATTCAAATCATTTATATGTCTTTGGAATTAGTTCTTTAAATGTTTGGTAGAATTTTCTTGAAAATCCATCTGGTTCTGAGGTTTTTTCTTAAGGAGTTCATTTATGGCTTGTTCAATTTTTTTTTTCTAAGATGAGGTTAATAAATATTCTATTTCTTCTTCCATTAATTTAGCTAAGTTATATTTTTAAAAATATTCATCCATTTCATTTAGACTGTCAGTTTTATTGATGTATAATTAGGCAAAATAGCTCTTTACATTAATTTCATCTTCATTGGGGATACATTCACCCTTTGCGCTTTTGATTCTGGTAATTTGGTTTTCTTCTAAATCTTCTAAATATACCAATGGCTTATGTATTTTATTGTTTTATTTTCATTAAAACAGCTCCTAGAGTAGTTCAATTTTCTTTTACTTTGAATTTTATTAACCCCTTCTTAAATTTTCAGGATTTCTATTTGGGTGTTTAATTGGGAATTCCAGATTTGCTTCTGTATATCTCCCACTCTCCCTTCTGCCACCGCTGTCTATCTGTGTCTATTCCTTTCCCTATTAAAGTTCAAATTCCCTAAGAGAGTATTGATGTTCTATTTATCTTTGTAGACCAGGTGCAAAGTCTTGTCTAAACTAAGCACTTAATAAATGTCAATTGAATGAATGGATGCAGGGCTTTGGGAATCAATGCCAAGGAACTATGGCCACTGCCTAGGGCAGAAAGTGTAGAGCCTACATATATACCTAGGGCCTCCACTGTAGCCTGCAGGGGCCACCAAGGGCCTGAGCTCTCCTCCTCCTAATCTAGTCCTCACTGCCCATCATTCGCCAGGAAGTTTGGGGAAAGGGCACTCAAGGGCACCATATCATTCCTGAGGGAAGACAGAAAGTAGATTTCCAAGCTTGGGCAAAATCCCTTATACGTCAATGTGCTAAGGGTCTGAAAACCTGCACACATGTATAATTAAGAACTTGTAGATGTATGTGGGTGTTCTCAGAGCCCTGTAAAAATGTGTTTCCATGTGCCTGTGAATATTCTAAAAGGGAGGAAGGAAATCAGCATTTGCTTGCTATGTGCCAGGTACTGTGTTAAGTTACAAGCTCTCTTGAGCTTCACAACAACCCTGGGAGATAGGTACTGTTGCTACAACCAATTTTACAGTGGAAGCATTCATTCAGCTAGAGTCTGAGGCTGGATTTGGGCTCGAGTCTTCCTGACTCAAGGCCCAGGACTTGGCCCACTGTATCTCCATAAGGAATAAAAGCTTGTAAGCACCTAGACACACATGCATAGGGATACTCACTCAGCTTTGTCTCGCAGTACTGTCCAGTCCACCCCTCACTGCAGAAACAAAAGCCAGAACCTGAGATACCGTCGTCACATTGGCCATGGTCTGTGCACTGGCAAGCTGGGGGAACAGAGTGAGGGACAGTCACAGAAGGGGATGGACTAAGGTGATAAGTTATTATTCAGAAAACCTATTTATTATACTATTTAAATCTATGTAACTAGAGATTACTTGAACATAGCATGTTGCCCTGACTTTGGTAACTCTCCAGGAATACTAGAGATAGGCACAAGGAATTTTGAGTTCTCCAATGTCCTGGATCTATTCAAAACATTTATGCTTTGAGTTCACTCACTCAGGTCTTGTTTTGGATCCCCTTTGTGTTTTGGCTGTGCCCAAATTTTACTGAATGTTTATATATACTGATATCCATCTCAAACTACTTTGCTTTCAAGCAGTTCACGTGGAGGTATCCTTGTCTAAATCCAACATAAGTAAATTGAGAACCCAGAAGAAAGGAAGTCACATCTTTTTTCCAGTTCATTCTTCTTTACCAAATGACTTGATAAATTTTTCTACAGTTAATTCAGATTTAGGAACCTGCTCTTGCAAACAACAGACTCTTCAGAGAAACTGAGTGAAAGGATATGAATTGGGGAAGGGGCTCACCTTGACAGTGAGGGCCAAATGCCCCTGCAGCACAGAGCTCACAGGCTGTCCCATTGAAGCCCTTGTTGCACCTGCAGGCCCCAGTCCCTATCAGTCCATCATCGCATACTCCATTGCCATTACATGGGTTTTCTGGTCCCCCTGGGCACACTGCAAACAAAGAAATGTCAGTCCTAGAACCCCAGAGTCTGCAATCCCTCCCAGTCTTGCCCAACAAGTTGGGGGTCCTGAGTTGTCACTGTAGCACTGTGATACAAAGGAAGATAAATTTGAACAAGTTGGAGCTATTGGCAGGCGGTATATGGTGGAAAGCAGCCCGGCCTTGGAGTTAGAAAACCTGGGTTCAGATGCTGACAGCCTGCCTCTTATTAGCTGTTCCAGCCTGAGCACTGTTCCACCTCCTTGGATATCCCTGTCTCCAAGTGGGGAGCACACTGGTCATCCTTTCTGCCCCACAACTCTTGTCATTAAGCCAAATTCTCCTCGGGCTCTGAGCTCCGGTCAGCCTGCCAGATAGCCTTCCCCCCCAATCCACCCCAAGCTGAGCTCGCCATAGCTGCCACTCTCCTTCCCACATCCTGATTTCAGTCTGGCATCAGCATCCTGCCAACTTCCTAAGCCCCATGTTCGTCCCCTTGACTCCTTCTCCCTCATCCCTAACCTCTGACCAGTCTGTCCGGGTTTGAGGAGCCTACCAGCCCAGCCTCTCTCAATGACAGATGTAGATCTGCCTTTTACAGATTAGGAAACTGAGCCACAGAGAGAAATGACTCAGCTGGAACCTGAAACCTGGGTCTGTGACTCCAAATCCAGGAAACTTCCCACTACGCCCAGCTGACCCCCAATTTCCTTTTGTTCCATTTGTACCAATGTCACTCTTCTCAAGGAAATGGGGCATCACCCTCAAGGCTGAATGTTCCAAAAAGAAGCCAGGAACTTAGTTTCTAACTTAGAATCAGAAAGTGGAATCAGCCTAGAGGTCATAGGACTGGATCCCTGACATTTGCTGTGTGACCTTCACCTGTTTGCCTCAGGTTCCTCGTCTGCAAAATGGGGATAATAATAGCACTATTTCCCAAAGTGGTGAGGATAAAATGGGATGACATTTGCAAAGCTCTTGATACAGTACCTAGCATATAGTGGGTGCTGTGTAAATGTTAGCTAGGATGAAAATAAATGATGATGTACAGATACCAAAATGGAGTTTGGAGAGAGGAGCCGTATATAGCTAGTGAGCAGAACTAGGATTTTAATCTAGATCTCTCAATTGCAAATCTAGGGCTCTTTTCATTTTCACCATTAGCTTAGAGTGGGAATATTAATGTGAAAAATGGAGTAGGACAGAAACTCAGGGGGCCAGGGGCATTTCTTTCTCCCAGACTCTGCTCACTGGGACCTTTTTCTAGGAAGCCTCCACTCGCCCCTGACCCCCAGTGTTTCCCCTCTCTGAGATGCTTTTCCCCCTCCGTATCCAAATGAGTTTCTCAGTTCCTGGACATTTAACACATGGAGAGTTCTTCCTCTTCATCTAACACACAAAAGACATACTCACTCACTCTCTCTGCCTGTCTCTGTCTCTTTCTTTCTGTCTGTCTCTCTCCCTTCCTCCTTCCCTCCTTCTCTCCCTCCCTCCCTTCCCATCTGTCTCTCTCTGACTGTCTCTCATCCCTCTGTCTCTGTGTCTCTGCCTGTCTCTCTGTCTCTCCTGTCCCTCTGTCTCTGTCTCCTTATCTCTCTCTCTTTCCTCTCCTTTTTCTTTCTCCTCTCTCTCTCTTTCTCCCTTTCTACTCCCTCCTTACTTCCCTCCTTCCCTCTCTCTCTCTCTCCCAGCTCTGTCTCACTCTCTCTTGACACTGATTTAGGGTTTGGGAAGATTGTGGAAAAGAGTCCAGTGTGGGTCTGAGGTGGAGGAGCTGAAGATGTCAGGGCAGAGGGAGAGGTGTGCTGCTGCAGGTCTCCAACCTTGGCAATCAATGCCATAGTGCCCCCGGCAACAAGCTGGCTTCCAGGTGACTGCAAAGCAACGTCGGCGACAGCCGGATTTCTGAGTCTTCCGGGAGAATGAAAATGAGTCGTAATAGGTGTATCTCAGAAAGAAAGGTCTCCTCAGAGGGCTGGTCCTCAAGCAGTGCTCAACCTCACCCTAGAAACGGGCCAGGAGACAGTCACACCAGCGTGGCCGAAGGGGGAGCGTGGTGGGGGGACAGGGTCTGCTCTCAAGACGCCCAGCCCACCATTCCACACACCCAGACACTGACCAGCCGCCTCCCCCCACCACATCCCCTTCTTTCTTCACCTCATCTATGTATCCTACAGGACAAAGGGGCAGCATGACACACGAGCCGCAGTACTGTCGGAACGTCTGAAGAAGAGATACATCTCAGTGACCTTTCCTGGCTTCCTGTTTCCCACCCCCCCCCGACACAGCAACCTGCCCCCCAACCCCTCAGGACCCTTGTGTATTTGTGGGGTTATTATAATTTAGAAGGACCTCAGGGATCATCTAGCCCAACTCCCTCAATTCATAAAGGGAAACTGAGTCTCAGAAATGTTTAGTCCTGCAGATAATGAGTAGCAGAATGAGGATCTGGATGCAAGTCTGCAGAATACAAACTCACGGCTCTTTCTACTACGTTCTTCCCTATGTGAGGGACATAGCAAAATCTCTGTAACCCAAAGACCTCAGGTCAGTGCCTTATGGGCACTCTTGGTACCTACCCTTCCCTTGCTCCCCCCTTCATCTCCTTTTGCTCCTCCTCATCTGAGTGACCCAGCCTACCCCAGGCCTCCTATACTGCCCCTCACCCCTGTCTGCAGTCTCACAGCATCCTCCTCTAATCCCCAGCTCCATCCTCAACATTTCCGACCTCCTTTGCTTCTTCTCTGATCTCAAAGTCTCAGAGAGCACCCCCTTCCTGACACAAACCCATTCCACCCTACTATTCTCACACACTTACAATGGGGATCCCAGCCTCCTACTTGTCACCTATGTGACTTTAGGAAGGTCCTTTCTGGGCCACATCTGCAAGACAGCTCTAAAGCTGGGATCCCTCCAGACCCCACACAGATCCCTCCAGGAGGCTTCTTCCAAATGGGCATAAACCAGACATCCTTCCCCATCCCCAACCCCCCCCCCACCCTCCCAGCTTCCAGCTCTTCTGACCGACAACTGTTCCTTGACGTAGTGGTCACAGCGGGAGCCCAGCCCCGCCGGCTCCAGGAGCTGGTCGATGCCATAGGCAATGCCCCCCAGGAACTCCATGTGTCGCTGCACGATCCGAGCTTCACCCTCGCCAACCAAGAGGTCACCCTGAGGGGGGAAGGGTGGGAAGGAATAGGGCCCCTTCTCCCAGCTGGCGCTTCCTGCCCTCATACCCAGATCCCAGCCATCCTCCAGAGTCCTTCAGAAAACTCTCGCTCACAACTCCTTAAACGTTTGAGGGGGAGGGCTTTTTGAATGATGACACTGTTTATAATAAATTATACCAGAGATATCTGCTGCCAGGTGATAGGGTCACCCACCTCCTCCAGGAAGCCTTCTTGGTCCTTCCAGCCCTCAGGGATCCCTCCCTCCAACTTCCCCGGCCCCTTCTCCAGCCACAATTTACCCTGGCTTTCTGCCTCCCCCAGGTCTCTCTGATTCCCAGGTGGAAAGCCTCCTTCTCCAGATAGTAAGCTCCCCGAGGACAGGCTGCTCTTTCCCTGTGGTCTCCTGGGCTCTTTCTTTTTGGTTCTTTTTTCCCTGCCCTAGCCCCATGGTTGTAAGGTGGCATCCAGGCCTAAGGAATGCTGCTGCAGACCTGGAGCCCCTGGCCAGGCTCGGTCCCACCCCACTCTAGCTTCTTGACTTACTGGCAGGGTCTTGCTACAGGAGAATGAGATGGGGGAGCCGTGCATCGTTCGGAGCTCGCCCAGGTTGGGGATGTCAGAAGCCAGAGCCTAAGGGAGGAAAGTGCAGCCAAAGGGATGAATGGTAGCCGCCCACAGGCAGATGGCATCCCAGCCCCTGGCACAGATAGGTCCCCTTCTAGGACACTGACAGTCCCAGGGCATCGCCAAGCTCAAAGAAGAGAGGAGCGTCCGGCCCGGCCCATCTCACCTTGACGTTGCGGATCATGTGGCTCTTCAGGATGGCTGCCAACTTATCCCGATGGTCCTCGTGGTAGAGCCAGGCCTGGCGCTCGGGGGGGAGGGCTCTCAAGGCTTCATCCGAGGGCCACAGGACGGTGAAGGGCTGGTGAGTCTTATCATGGAACATGGGGAGCATCCTGGCTGTCTGAAAAAGGCCCCGACCCTAGTCACCATGGGAAGGAGAAGGCCCCGGACACCCTCTAACCGAGGCTGCCGAGGACAGACGGAGGAGGAAGTCCTGAGCAATGGGGAGGGGGCCCGAGGAGGCTCCTCTGCAGCGTGATGGCCAGAGCGGGGGGGGCGGCGTCAGCCGGGAGTGGGGAGAAGGGGGGAAGCATGGCATCCCCGGGGCCCAAGGAAGCCAACCAGTCCCTGAGCTCAGGCTCAGACCCTCACCCACCACCAGCCCACCTGGATCAAACATGTGCGCACACACTCACAGACACTCACACACACACTCACAGACACACTCACACACACACACACACTCACAGGCACTCACAGACACACACACTCACTCAGACACTCACACACACACTCACACACACTCACAGACACACACACACACTCAGACACTCACACACTCACAGGCACTCACACACACACTCACAGACAAACACTCATACAGAGCCCTTTGCACACTCCTCCAGGCCAGGGACTCTCCTGTGCCTTCCTACACATCCCACGAGTTCAGCACAGTGACCAGTCCGGAGCCGATGCTTAATCAATACTTGTATTGGCCGAGACACAGAGAGGACCTCCAGGTGCCCCCACGCAGCCAGACAGGCAGACTGATGCCCAGGGGCTTGTCTGTGCGCACGGGCAAGGGCCGGTTCCCAACACAGACACTTGCGAGCTCACCGTCAGCAGTCTGCTGAAGATCGTGTAGCCCCAGCTCTGAGCCGCCTCTGTGATGTTTTGCTGGAAAAGAAAGGAGCCCCCAAAGCCGTGAAAACGAGCAAACAGCCGCCGCTCCCACTGGGCAGACCCCTGCAAGTCCCGGCCCCTTTCCCCAGCCCCGGGGGGGGGGCGGCCGGAGGCGTCCTGCCTCTCAGTCTGGGCCCCCGTGCCCACCAGCCCCTTGGCCCTCTCTCCATACCTTGGGGGGCAGCGATGAGTCGTTGGTCCAGTGCACCAGCTCTGGGGGCAGCAGCAGTTTGTCGATGAAGTGGAGGACACCATTCACCCCCAGCTGGTCTTCCATCACCACCTGGGCGTACTCATTGATATAGACGCTTCCCTGTGAGGAGCAAGAGAGAGGGGGCTGGGGGTTCTGGACAGTCCCTGCCCCTGCCCTCGTGCCACGCAAGAAGGAGGGTCAGTGTAAAGGGAGGGTCATGTAAAAGGTCAAAGGTGCCGAAGCTGGATGAACCTGGGCCAGAAGGCCGTAGCTTTTTATGAGAGGGAGCCCTCGGGGCAATCTGGGGAAGCCCCCGGCCCCCCTTCCAGAATCATGTTTTCAGGATTACAAAGAAAACCAATGATATTCTCAAAAACACAATTTCATGGGCCCCAAGATCCATTTGATTCTCTTTTTATCCTGGGGGGAAGCCGACTCCCTTAGGGGAGGGTCACCCACCCGCCTGTGGCCTGGCTTTCCTGCCTGAGGTTTCAGCGCTTCAGGGACAGCCTTACCTCTCATCACTCAAAGGCCCCCTTTCCCCCCCGTGCCCCCTCACCTCACGCTGGCTGAAGTGCAGCTTGTGGCCAGACAGGGTGGTCACATAGCCCGCCTCCAGCAGGTCCTGGGCCAGCAGGCGCCTGCACCCCACTGTGTGGTAGCGGAACAGGAGCTGCCGGTGGTTGCTGAACTTGGAGAGCTCTCTCTGGGGGGGGGGGGCGTTAGCTGCGTCGGGCCCATCCACCCTTGAGACCGATGTCCGGCCATTTCCTTCCATTACCACCCCCCCAACTCCCTTCCCATCCTCAACCGGTCCCCCTGACACGGGCAGTCTGGAGGGGAAAGTGGGAGAGAGGGGGAGCTGAGGGAGGCCTGGAGCCTCAGCCTGGCCCTCCCAGCCCAGCCTGGCCCGGCCCAGAGCTTCCTCTCAGTTACCCGGCTCAGGTTCTTCATCAGATCTTCCTTGGGGACAAAGACTGTGAAGGGCCCGTCCCCCTTCAGCTCCTGATATTCCTGCGAGGGAGGATGTAAGACCGTGGGGTTCTGTGCCTGCGGCCCAGCCTGGGAGCCCCAGAGGGGACAAGGAGAGCTTTGGGGCACAGTCCCCCAGGGAGCGTGTCTATTTTAGGCAGTCCAGAGAGGGGAAGGGGAGCGCCAGCGGCAGAGAGGAACGAGACTCCCGAGGCCCTCTCTCAGCCCAGGACCTTCTTCCAGGTCGAGGAGCCAGGGGACACCTTGGCCTGAGTCTCTGAGGGCCCACCCCTCCTTGTGGGGTCCGTGGTCCAGGAAAAGGTGGGGCCCAGGGAGAGGGGGACAAGGGAGGGGGGAAAAGGCTCCTGCCTTCCAGGAGCGCCAGGTTTGGGGGGAGGTCAAGGCCGGGGAACCCGCTGAGCCCAGAGCCCGGGCCAGAGGCAGGAGAGGATCCTTGGGGGCCGCTTCAAGGGGAGAAGCCCCCCCCCACTTACCATGAAGTAGTGGCTGAAAAAGGCCGCATCCTTGTCCCGGAGCAGCTCCTGGGGAGTGGGAGGAGACACACTCGGACTCTGGCTCTCACTGCCCACCCCCCGGGCTTAGGTCTCGGCCCGCCTCCACAGCCTTCCTAGGGTCGGGGCTGACAAATCGGGGGGGGGGGCTGGCGGGCAGAGTGCGGACTGGTGGCAGCGTGGGAGCCAAGCGAAGCCCCAAGAAATGAGGCGACGCTGCTGGGTCAGGGTCGGAGGCAGGA
>JAJPUD010034660.1:0-10718 GCA_023553655.1 Myrmecobius fasciatus | reverse complement strand
GGATAATGGCTGAATAAATTATGGTATATGAATGTTATGGAATATTATTGCTCTGTAAGAAATGACTAGCAGGACAATTTCAGAGAGGCCTGGAGAGACTTGCATGAACTGATGCAGAGTGAAATGAGCAGAACCAGATCATTATACATGGCAACAAGAAGACTATATGATGATCAATTCTGATGGACATGGCTCTCTTCAACAATGAAATGTTTCAAACCACTTCCATTTGTTCACTGAAGAAAGCCATATACACCCAGAGAGAGGGATGTGAAATATGGACCACAACATACCATTCTCATACTCTCGATTGATGTTTGCTTACATTGTGTTTCCTTTATCTGATATGTCTTTCACGTAGATATGATTTTTCTTGCACAACAATGATAAGTGTGGAAATATGTATTCATATATTTGATTTGTCAAGTATTTTAACGTAATTAACATGTAGTAGACTTCCTGCCATCTAGGGGAGGGCTGGGGAGTAGGGGGAAAAATTTGTAACAGAAAGCTTTGTAAGGGTCAGTGTTGAAGAATTACCCATACATATGTTTTTTTTTTTTCTAAGTAAAATAAAATAAAATAAAAATAAAAAAATACTGATCTGATACCAAAAATATCAGTATTTCACATTTTAAATGTAGTTAAATGACTCTTTATTCACATCCAGGCAAGGACTATTCAGCTCAACTTGGGATTCTTTTCAATAAGTACATCCTTCATGCAATTAAAGAAGTACTTGAATTCTTTTTTTCTTTTTTGTAAATCCTAAAGTGAAAAAATAGATAGTATTTCTTCTCTATATGTTCCAATGCAAGGTACATAACTAAGTGTTCTTGTTTTTGCTAAAACTCCAATGAATCTGTGACCTTAACCATGTGGATATTCATTCCAAAGATGGAAATCATACTTCATTCATAGTTACTCATCTTGTGTGACTCTCATTCATGTCCTTATAAATTTACAGTAGGAGATAAACTCTTTATGTGGAATGTTTCTCCCCTTCTCCTGACATGAAAGATACTGATAAAAATCCAGTGATTAACTGTTATTTATCAATTTTGTCATATGAGTAATGTCTGTTTTCTTTTGAGTGTTATTGTCCTTGGTGATATTCTTATCTAATTTCTTGTTTGTAATGTGCTGCATCTGTAATGTGCTGCATCTCTTTCATGCCCAGCATGTGCCTCCACATTGCCCTTTTGATGATCCTCAGGTTTCATTCTTCAGAACTCATAAAATGTTCCATGACTCACAGTAATATATCACCAGAATATTGGTATTAAAAAGATGGCTTTTATTTTTAGATGAAACAATTAATTGATAATGATTCATAGGTCGATACACAACTAGAGCAATTAAATACTAAAATACAATCATAGTAAACTATATTCTTAGTTTGTCTTTCTTTAAAATTTCTTTTAGATATAAAATTATATTATTTACTCTTCAAATTCAAAATCTGGGCGGGGGGGCACAGCTTGATAATGCAGTGGATAAAGTACCAGTCCTGGAGTCAGGAGGACTTGAGTTCAAATTAGACTTCAGGCACTTAACATAAATATGTGATCCTTTTTTATATATTTCCTTCTTTGTATATTTTTAGAAGTTCTTCAAAACTTGAATGCTTTTTACTTTTCTAATGTTCATACACTTTTCTTCACTCTGCTATTGTATGATCTAGTGATCATGAACTCCAAACTGTTCCCCAAATAAGACACTTGATATCGCAACTTTAGGTATTTTTAATGACCATCTCTCATGCCTGCAACTCTCTCCTTCCTTCTCTCTGCCTTGTAAATTCCTTGGCTTCCTACAAATCTCAGCTAAAAATCCTACCCTCTTTCTCAATGCTCCTTAATCTTAATCCTTTCTTCTATCACAGCCTCTAGTTTGTTTCTTTGTGTTTCTACTGACAATCCCCAGTATATCATTCACCTTTTAAGCTTCTTGCCTCTGAATAGGTCCAATCAAAGACCTTGCTGTATATGCAATTACTCTGCTCCCATATATATATATATATATATATATATAATCTCATGCAAAAAGGAGTCTTGGAAGTTTCTCCCCATGAATAATGCTTCCTCGTATTCAGGCATTATAAAAGATGCAATCAGAGATGAAATGTAATCTGATGTACCCCCTATTGTAAGTAGCAGGATATATAGAAACTCAAGTACTACCTAATAGATGCATATCACATTTGTCACTTTCTTTTTTTTCCTTCTCTTCCCTCTTGAATCTCCCTTTCCCTTTTCTCTTTTCTTTCTAATTTTGCAAGTCTTTTTATATAACAGTTTTTCATCTAGCAATTCCCTTCATTATTATGGGTTAGATCTTAAGAATGACTTAAGATGTAAGACATCTTAAGGACAATCCTTACAGAAGAATGCTGTTATTCTAAAGTTTTTTTTTTTCTGAAGCAGAAAATTTTATGCATCTATCCATAAAAAGCATCTGCATCCCTTGTGGCTTAAGCTTGGTTGCATATTCAAAATTTCTCAAAGTTTGATTAGATTCAGAACCACCTTAGACTACTATTCCTAGCTGTATTTAGGATAGAAATGTTAACTTCTATGAACATTATAATTTAACAAGTTTTCAATTGCAATCACAAAGCTCAAATATCTCCAGAGCACCACACCCAGGAAACTTTGTAAATAAAAAAAATATATATTTTTGCTGGCAAATGATGGGCAAAGCCCTAAAGGCTTGCTTTTAGATAAACACTGTTATGTTCAGAGGCTGCTCAGAACTATCCTAGCCTTCCAAAATTTGCAAAACCATATCCAAAACCTCTTAGAGTAACAAGAATATTGCTCAGCAAGCACAATTAATTAGGAAGTATGCTGTTGCTGAAGTGCCCAGTGCACAGTAAAGGAATTATTTCTGACTTTCTTTCCTTATGATAATGGGGGAAAGTGATGAAGTATGTGACTTGCTTTGGTTCAGCTTGATTTAATCCCTGGCCTTCTCAAATCTAGCCTTCTCTTTTCCACAGCTGCAAAGGCTAAGCACAGAGGAGCTCTCTGCAATTTTGTAGGCAGTAGCTGGGGGCCACTTCATTATTAGCAAGCAAGAGCTGTGCAACATCAGATGTAGGAATATGTGGTTGGTTGAGGTCTCTCAGGGCTAAGCTGTCAATGAAAGATAATAGTAACCTGATTCTCTTTTAGCTATTGCTCATGTGATTTTGCTTTATTTGAACTTTATTTAAATCTCCAGAGGGAGAGAGGCATGAAATTCCTTAGTTAAAAATTTCAGGAAATTTTTACAAATGTTGAAATGGGAGACCTTAGGAAGTCTCAAAATGGGTAATATGATACCTCCATTATTTAAGATATGCTCCAACAAACATGTGAGAATAAGTGATAATGAACAGAATTGATATCATTTGCTGCCATCTGCTTCCCTACTAGTTAACTTTGCATTCAAGCTAGAAATGCCTGATGCTTATTGAAAAAAAATGAAGGCAATTTCATGATTCCATGGTGATTTAGCTTGTGATGCTAATAAATATATAGGATTCTTTTTCTGGTGTCTGCATGAATAATATTGTGCATCAGTCAGCCTATGAATATTCATTAATTTCTATGTGCTAGGCAATGGCATAATACCCCACTTAATTCAATACCCCAGTTGTGGTGTCTGACTTACAGTAAAAGATAATGTAACAACCTCTACCTTCAGGAAGAATGAAATTTACTCTTGTTATTGTATATAGAGATTATATCTTTTCTAGGTCATGTAGCTATAGGTTCAACTCCATTGGATAGCCATTGGACACCCAAAAGAGTCAGAGTAACAGAAAGTAGATCCTTTGAAACTAAAGTGAAGATGAAGAAATAAATATATATTTATGTAAGTAGCAGATGGTGCTGGGTAACTAGGCTGATTTGTCAGTCATCTACTGAACTAGAATTACTACTGAGCATGCATTTAAAACTCACTCTCCCTTCTTTTATTGTGGACATGGCTTTCTTTTTTTCAGATAATTCACTCTCTTGCCCTCTTGCCCAAGAACAGAGCTTATTTTTTTAATCCAGCACAGAAAAAGCTGCATTCAGTTGAAAGCAAAAGTAAGAAAATGCCCATAGTTCAATCCCTGTGCAGCCTGGATTATTTGTTTACCAGCTCGTGGCTCTGGAAGAATCTGGCTCGAATATTATTCTCTTTCAACATCTAAAGGATAGTAGTCTTAGTTAAATATTCAGGTAAAACCTCCAGCCTTTTTGTACTGATAAAATCCAAATTGGGTTTATAAACTATCAGTACTTCACATCTGTTTCCCTTCTGGGTGTCTTCCTTTCATTTTCAATCAGCAGAAAAGCCAACAGAAAAGTATACAGAATTTGCACAGATTTGGATGTTTATTTAGATTATATTTTATTTTTAATATTAAATTATATTTTATTTTCACAAATATATGCTTTCTTTTGTGAAAATGAATACCTGGATATTTTCTTGATCCTCTCCCTGACCCTCCACACCTTCTCACTCCCTCCTCCCCCTTAGTAATCCGGGCAATCAGAAGAACTGGATGAGGACTGACTTGATATATCCACAATCCTTTGTGATGACAGAGGGTAAACCTAGATGAACCTGTGGAAAATCAGCAATTTTTGAAGCAAATTAAGCTCATACCAGTTCTGAAGCAATCCCTGAGCCATTTGATAGTTTATGGACCTTTAAGAGCCCATCCTTGTTTGTAGAAACTTTCTTTTACATCCCCTTAACTTATTGTTTGTGCTGAAGCCTTGAACTATCAGGATGATTTGTATATCAAAGAGTCACATATCTGACACCTGGAATTCCTTACTCTCTCTTGTGAATGTTCCCTTTCTTGGAAATTGGGACTATTTCCCACCATTCACTACAAATTCCCTGCATCCCTTTGTTTGAAAGTATAAATATCTCAGTCTTTCCAATTGAACCTTGAACAACTCAGAACAGACATTCCTCCAGCTTATAATTTTATTCTCCGACAAATAAATACATTTATAATCTGTGTAAACTGTGATCAGACTCTGGTTTATCCCAGATTCCCTTTTTTGGGCTTGGGGTTTCTTCTGTTTACAGGGGTTTTTCTTTAACACTTTCTCCTACCTTCTCTCCTGTCTCTAATCCACTGAGAAAGCAAAAAAGACAAATCTCTTGTTACAAACATGTATAGTCAAAAAAAATATTTCCACATTCTCCATATTCCTCCCCACCTTATTCTGCATTCACTTTTCTACCATTAGACAGATAGCATGTTTCATCATGAATCCTCTAGAATTATATTTGTTCATTTTATTGATCAGAATTGCTTTGACTTTCAAAGTTATCTTTATAATAGTATTGCTATCATATAATTGTTCTGTTTATGCTCACTTCATTTTGAACCAGTATGTACAAGACTTCCCTTCATCATTTTTTACAGCTAAATAGTATTCCATAACACTTACACATCCTCGCTCGTTAATCTATTGCCCAATCAATGGACATTTTCCCCATTTTGCAACATTATGATGCCACAAAAAGGACTGTTAGAAATATTTTGTACATGTCAGCCCTTTTCTTTTTCTTTAATCTTTTCAGTATATAGATCTAATAGTAGTATCACTGGTCAAGGGTATATACAATTAAATAGCTTTTGGGCATAGTTCCAAATTGTTTTCTAGAAAGGCTGGATTCATTCAAAGTTATTAATGTAACTGCATTAATGTACCTATTTTCATATAGCCTCTAAGCCTCTTCCGTTTTTGTTAACTCTGCCAATATGATGGGTTTTAAGTAGTTTTTCAGACTTATTTTAACTTGCTATTCACTACTTATTTTATACTGAGTACTGATTTTCTTATGAAAACTGCCTATTGAATATTTTTGTCTATCATTTGGGGAAGGTCATCCATATTTTAACACATTGTCATATGCTTATTAAATACTTCAAACAATACCACTTATGAAGAAAATAGTTATAAAAATTGTCATTATCTGATGTAGCAAGAATGGGGAGAGGACAGGAGTACTATTATTCACTTTTTTCAACTTTCTGGCTTTTTCCCCCATGCAGCTCTCTATTAAGGAACAAGGAAAGCAAAGGATAAACGGGATGATAAGAGGTAGAAAGATTTCAGATATCCAGAAGGCATAAGAGGAGATCCTCAAGAGAGTATTAGCAACAACCACATTCTGGCAACTCAAACAGTTATTAGAAGTCACTGGAATCATTTATCCATGACTTTGTGGAGTTTGTGCTGGTCACTGGGGAATTATGGTACTAAATGGTGCAATTTCAGAATATAAGCTCTGTTAGGTATGCTCTTCTGACTCCCATCTTCACTATTCTTTGGTCACCAAAATCAAAGTTTCTTGTCCCTTTTTGGCCTTACTTGCTTGGCTTGACTTCTACCTTTCTTGCCTATAAACTTGCTTGTAAACTCATTCCCCAAATTAGTATCAGAAATATTCTGGGGAGTTTGATCCAAATTCATATGGGAAATCTCTTTGGAACTAAGAGAATACTGGAAAGAAGACTATCTGACTTACTGATAGTACTAACCATTTCCTCTTGATTGATTTCAATTTTTCTGGCAGAGCACCAGAAAGGGGTTTACACTGGTAGAAAGGAATAAAAAAATTGTATGATTTGGTGAACAGTACAGTAAAGTAAGAAAAACAAATTTGTGAAAAAGCCACAGTCTTTTAGTTTCTGGGATTTGAGTATTCATGTTTTATTTGGACATAAGTCATTGGATATTCATGTTGGAATGGGGAAATGCCATGATTAAAGTTAGTCATTAAAGAAATAATGACATTCGTAATTGTGGAGTAATTATGAGAAGCTAAGGGTCCCTTAAAAATGAAGTTCTCCTAACCAACACTCTATACCAAGATTACATAATAATGGTTTCATGATTTAGACCTAAAGGGTGATACTAAGTAAATTAGAAAAACAAAGGATAGTCTGTCTTACAGATCTGCGGAGAAGGAAAGGATCTATGGTTCTCTAACTAAAGAACATTATAAAATACAAAATTGATAATTTTGATTATATTAAAATTAAAAGATTTTGTACAATAAAATAAATGCAGCCAAGATTAGAAGGGAAGCAGAAAATTGGAAAAAATTTACATGCAGTGTTTCTGATAAAGGCCTTATTTCTTAAACATAAAGAGAACTGATTCAAATTTATAAGAATACAAGCCATTCCACAACTGATAGGCAAAGTATATGAAGAGACAATTTTCAGATGAAGAAATCAAAACCATTTTTAGTTATATGAAAAATACTCTAAATCACTATGATTAGAGAAATGCAAATTAAAACAACTCTGAGGTACCACTTTACATCTCTCAGAATGGATGATGACAGGAAAAGGTAATGATAAATGTTGGAGGGGAAATGAAAAAACTGGGACACTAATACATTATTGGTAGAGTTATGAACTGATTCTGGAGATCATTTGGAACTTTCCCTGAAAAACTATCAAACTGTGTATACCTTTTGATACAGCAATGTATTGGATTTGTATCCCAAAGAGATCATACAAAAGGTAAAAGGACCCATATGTAAAAAAATGTTTGTGGTAGCCTTTTTGTAGTGGCAAGGAACTGAAAACTGAGTGGATACCCATCAGTTAGGGAATGGCTGAAAAAATTATGGCATATAAATGTAATAGAATATTATTCTATAAGAAATGATGAGCAGGCTGATTTTAGAAATTCCTGGAAAGACTTCCATGATCTGCTATTAAATGAAGTGGGCAAACCCAAGAGAACACAATGTACACAGCAACAAACAGATTATGTGATAAACCATGGTGGATTTTATCTTTTAAATAAGGAAGTGTTTCAAGGCAATTCCAATAGAATTGTGATGGAAAGAGCCATCTGCATTCACAGAGAGAATTATGGAGACTGAATGTGATTCAAAGCATAGTATTTTCACCTTTTGTTGTTGTTTGCTTGCTTGCTTTTCTCTTGTGTTTTTTCTCCTTCTGATCTGATTTTTCTTGTGCAACATGATGTATATGGAAATATGTTCAGAAGAATTGCACATGCTTAACTTAAATTGAATGGCTTGCTGTCTAGGAGATGGGAGAAGGGAGGTGGAAAGGCGAGCAATTTGGAACACAAGATTTTGCAAAGGTGAGTCTTTACATGTATTTGGAAAAATAAAAAAAGCTATTATTTTTTTTGTTTTTTTTTTTCCTTTGTGATGTATTTTTATTTATTTATTTTTTTAGTTTTCCATGTTTCTGTTATTTGCTAAATTTAGTGAATTTTTTTAAATAAAGCTTTTTATTTACAAAACATATGAGTGATTTTTCTACATTGACCTTTGCAAAAACTTTTTTTCCCCAAGCTTTTCCCCTCCTTCCCCCCACCCCCACCCCAGATGACAGACAATTTAATACATGCTAAACAGGATAAATTATATGACAAATACAATACATGTATACATATCCATACAGTTATCTTACTGCACAAGAAACATCAGATCTAGAAAGAGAAGGAGAAAAAACAACCTAAGAAGGAAAAAAAATGCCTGGAAATATTCACAGAAAGCGTTACAATGTTGTGTTGTGGTTCACACTCAGTTCCCACAGGCCTCTCTCTTGATGTATATGACTATCTTCATCGCAGAACAACTGGTTTGAATCACATCATTGTTGAGGAGAACCATGTCCATCAGAATTGATCATCGTATAGGCTTGTTGCTGTGTATAATGTTCTCCTGGTTCTACTCATTTCACTCAGCATCAGTTCATGCAAGTCTCTCCAGGCCTCTCTGAAATCCTCCTGTTGGTCGTTTCTTACAGAACAATAATATTCCATAACATTCACCTGCCATAATTTATTCATCCATTCTCCAAATGATGGGCATCCTTTCAATTTCCAGTTGCTTGCCACTACAAAAAGGGCTGCCACAAACATTTTTGCACATGTGGGTCCCTTTCCTTCCTCTAAGATCTCTTTGGGATATAGGCCCAGTAGAAACACTGCTGGGTCAAA
Organism: Myrmecobius fasciatus; assembly: GCA_023553655.1. NCBI lineage: Eukaryota > Metazoa > Chordata > Mammalia > Dasyuromorphia > Myrmecobiidae > Myrmecobius > Myrmecobius fasciatus. The sequence goes on along the minus strand of JAJPUD010034660.1, from coordinate 1,719 downwards.
TGGTATGCACAGTTTGATAACATTTTGAGCATAGTTCCAAATTGCTCTCCAGAATGGTTGGATCCTTCACAGTTCCACCAACAATGTATCAGTGTCCCAGTTTTCCCACATCCCCTCCAACAGTTATCATTACCATTTCCTGTCATTTTAGCCAATCTGACAGGTGTGTAGTGGTATCTCAGAGTTGTCTTAATTTGCATTTTGCTGATCAATAGTGACTTGGAGCACCTTTTCATGTGACCAGAAATAGTTTCAATTTCTTCATCTGAAAATTGTCTGTTCATATCTTTTGACCATTTATCCATTGGAGAATGGCTTGAATTCTTATATATTTGAGTCAATTCTCTATATATTTTAGAAATGAGCCCTTTATCAGAACCTTTGGATGTAAAAATATTTTCCCAGTTTACTGCTACCCTTCTAATCTTGTCTACATTCATTTTGTTTGTACAAAAACTTTTTAACTTGATATAGTCAAACTTTCTATTTTGTGATTAATGATGACCTCTAGTTCTTCTTTGGTCACAAATTCCTTCCCCCTCCACAGGTCTGAGAGGTAAACCATCCTATATTGTTCTAATTTGTTTATAATATCATTCTTTATGCCTAGATCATGAATCCATTTTGACCTTATCTTAGTATATGGGTTTAGGTGTGGGTCAATGCCTAATTTATTCCATACTAGTTTCCAATTATCCCAGCAGTTTTTGTCAAATAGTGAGTTTTTATCCCCAAAACTGGGGTCTTTGGGTTTATCAAATACTAAATTACTATTGTCATTGAGTATTTTGTCCTGTGAACCTAACCTATTCCACTGATCCACTACTCTATTTCTTATCCAGTACCAAATGGTTTTGGTGACCACTGCTTTATAATATAGTTTTAGATCTGGTACAGCTAGGCCACCCTCATTTGCAATTTTTTTCATTAATTCCCTTGAAATTCTTGACTTTTTGTTTTTCCAGATGAATTTTGTTGTTATTTTTTCTAGGTCAGTTAAATAATCTCTTGCGAGTTTGATTGGTATAGCACTAAATAAATAGATTAGTTTAGGTAGTATTGCCATCTTTATTATATTCGCTCGACCTATCCAAGAGCACTTGATATTTTTCCAATTGTTTAGATCTGACTTTATTTGTGTGGAGAGTGTTTTGTAGTTTTGCTCATATAGATCCTGACTTTCCCTTGGCAGATATATTCCCAAATATTTTATACTATCGATAGTTATTTTGAATGGAATTTCTCTTTGTATAGCTTGCGATTGCATTTTGTTGGTGATGTATAAAAATGCTGATGATTTATGTGGATTTATTTTGTATCCTGCAACTTTGCTAAAGTTGTGGATTAATTCTAATAGTTTTTAGTTGATTCTCTAGGGTTCTCTAAGTAGACGATCATATCATCTGCAAAGAGTGATAATTTGGTTTCTTCATGACCTACTCTGATTCCTTTTATCTCTTTTTCTTGTCTTATTGCCAAAGCTAGCATTTCTAATACAATATTGAATAGTAATGGTGATAGTGGGCAACCTTGTTTCACCCCTGATCTTATTGGGAATGGTTCCAGTTTATCACGATTACATATGATGCTATCTGATGATTTTAAATAGATGCTACCGACTATTTTAAGGAAAAGTCCCTCAATTCCTATACTTTCTAATGTTTTTAATAGGAATGGATGTTGGATTTTATCAAATGCTTTTTCTGCATCTATTGAGAT
>JAJPUD010034659.1:0-10718 GCA_023553655.1 Myrmecobius fasciatus | reverse complement strand
AGGGATAGACTAATAGAAGGACTAGGGAGGGGTTCTAAAGGCAGGAGGACTGTGAGAGGGAGGTGGTCATTAAAAACAAAATACTGGGGAGGGGGGAAAGGATAAAGGGGAAAGGGAAGAGAAAATATATAACTTTGGGAAAATAAGATGGCAGGAAATACAGATATAGTTATTTTCACTGTGAATGTGAATGGGATGAACTCTCCAATAAAATGGAAGTGGATAGCAGACTGGATTAAAAGCCAGAATCCTATAATATGTTGTTTACAAGAAACACATCTAAAACATAGAGATACATACAGAGTGAAGGTAAAGGGCTGGAGCAGAATCTTTTTTGCTTCAGGTGAACAAAAAAAAAGCAGGGGTAGCAATCCTTATCTCAGATCAAGTAAAAGCAAAAATAGATCTAATTAAAAGAGATAAGGAAGGAAACTGTTCATGCAAGTCTCTCCAGACCTCTCTGAAATCATCCTGCTGGTCATTTCTCACAGAAAAATAATATTCCATAACATTCATATACATAATTTATTCAGCCACTCTCCAATTGATGGGCATCCATTCAATTTCCAGTTTCTAGCCACTACAAAAAGGGCTGCCAGAAACATTCTTGCACATGTGGGTCCCTTTCCCTCCTTTAAGATCTCTTTAGGATATAACCCAGTAGAAACACTGTTGGGTCAAAGGGTATACAGTTTGATAATTCTTTGGGTATAGTTTCAAATTGCTCTCTAGAATGATTAGATCTGTTCACAGTTCCACCAACAATATATTAGTGTCCCAGTTTTCTCACATAACCCTCCAACATTCGTCATAATCTTTTCCTGTCATCATAGCCAATCTGAGAAAGAGTACCAATTCTGATCTTAGACAAAACAAAAGTAAAAATAGAGGATTTTGAAAGAGATAAGGAAGAAAAGTACATATTGATAAACAATTAAGTAATAATGATACTATGTATATGCACAAGTAGTAAAGCAGTCAAATTCCTAGAGAAATTTTTAAGTCAGTTACAGGAAAAAATAGACAGCAAAATTACACTAGTATGGAACATCAACATTTCCCTTTCAGAATCAGACAAATCTAACCACAAAGTAAACAAGAAAGAAACTAGGGATGTTAATAGAATTCTAGAAAACCTAGATTTAATAGACCACTTGAGAAAAGTTAATAGGGACAGAAAAGAACACATCTATCTCAGCAACACAGAAACTTCACAAAAATTGATGATGTATTAGGGCATAAAAAACCTCACAATTAAATGCAGAAAGGTAGAGAGAATAAATGCTTCCTTTTCAAACAATGATACCATAAAAATTATATTCAATAAAAGGCCAGGAAAAGATAGATTAAAAAACAATTGGAAATTATATAATCTAATTCTAACAAATAACTGGGTCAACAACCAGTCATGTAAACAATCCAAAATTTCATCCAAGAGAATGACAATGAGACAATATATCAAAATTTAGGGGATACAGCCAAAGCAGTTCTTAAGGGAAGTTTTATATCTCTAGATGCTTACTTGCGTAAAATAAAGAGATCAATATATTGAGCATGCAAATAAAAAAGCTAGAAAAAGAGCAAATTAAAAACCCACAATTAAATACTAAATTTGAAATTCTGAAGAGACTAACACAGTTGAAAGTAAGAAAACTATTGAATTAATAAACAAAACTAAGAGTAGGTTTTATGAAAAAAGAAAACCAGCAAAATAGAGGTTTAGTTAATTTGACTAGAAAAAGGAAAGAAGAAAATCAAATTGTTAGTACCAAAGTGTAAAGGGAGAACTTTCCCCAATGAAGAGGCAATTAGAGCAATAATTAAGAGTTATATTGCCCAATTATATGTCAATAAATTTGATAATCTAAATGAAATGAAGGAATATTTACAAAAATATAGATTGCGCAGATTAACAGAAGAAGAAATAAATTACTTAAATAGTCCGACTTTAGAAAAAGAAATTGAACAAGCTATTAATCAACTCCCTAAGAAAAAAATCTCTAGGGTCAGAAGGATTTACATGTGAATTCTACCAAACATTTAAAAATAATTAATTCAATAACATGTAAACTATTTGAAAAAAAGGGAAAGAAGTACTCCTTCCAAATTCCTTTTATGACACAGATATGGTGCTGATACCTATCCCAAGTCAAAACAGAGAAAGAAAATTATAGGCCAATTTCCCTGCTGAATATTGATGTAAAAATCTTAAATAAAATATTAGCAAAAAGATTATAAAAAGTTATTCCCAGGATAATACACCATGACCAAGTAGGATTTATGCTAGGAATGTAGGATTGGTTCAATATTAAGAACACTATTAGCATAATTGACTATATGAATAACCACACTAGCAAAAATCATATCATTATCTCAATAGATGCAGAAAAAGCATTTCACAAAATGCAACATACATTCCTATCAAAAACACTTAGCTTAGGAATAAATGGTTTACCTTAAAATGATTAGTAGCATCTATTTCTTTTTTAATTAAAGCTTTTTATTTGTATAACATATGTATGGGTAGTTGCTCAGTATTGATCTTTACAAAGCTTTCCGTTCCAAATTTTACCCCCAATCCCCTCCCCTCCCCTAGATGGCAGGAAGTCCATTACATGTTAATAATGATAAAATACTTGACAAGGTGTTGTGCAAGAAAAATCCTATCTAAAAGAAAAAAAAATCAGAGAAAGAAAACACACTGTAAGCAAACATCAATAAAGAGCATGAAAATGTTATGTTGTAGTCCATATTTCATATCCCTCTCTCTGGGTGTATATGGCTTTCTTCACTGAACAATTGGAACTGGTTTGAGACATTTCTTTGTTGCAGAGAGCCATGACCATCAGAGCTGATCATCATATAGTATTGTTGTTGCCGTGTATAATGATCTCCTGGTTCTGCTCGTTTCACTCAGCATCAGTTCATGCAAGTCTCTCCAGGTCTCTCTGAAATCATCTTGCTGGTTGTTTCTTACAGAACAATAATATTCTATAACGTTCATACACCATAATTTATTCAGCTACTCTCCAATTCTTTCAGTTTCCAGTTTCTAGCCACTACAAAAAGGGCTGCCACAAACATTATTGCACATGTGGGGCCCTTTCCCTCCTCTAAGATCTCTTTGGGATATAGGCCCAATAAAAACACTACGGTCAAAAGGTATGCACAGTTTGATAACTTTTTGATTATAGCTCCAAATTGCTCTCCAGAATGGTTGGATCCCTTCACAATTCCACCAACAATGTATCAGTGACCCAGCTTTCTCACATCCCCTCCAGCATTCATCGTTTCTCATATTTCATATTTCTCAGCCAGTACCAAATGGTTTTGATGACTGCTGCTTTATAATATAGTTTTAGATCTGGTACAACAAGGCCACCTTCATCTGCCTTTTTTTCATTAATTCCCTTGAAATTCTTGACCTTTTGTTCTTCCAAATGAACTTTGCTACTATTTTTTCTAGATCTGTAAAATAATTTCTTGGGAGTTTGATTGGTATGGCACTACATATGTAGATTAGTTTGGGTAGTATTGTCATTTTTATTATATTCGCTCTGCCTACCCATGAGCACTTAATGTTTTTCCAACTGACTAGGTCTGATTTTATTTGTGTGGAAAGTGTTTTGTAGTTTAGTTTCTAAATATGATAAATTATATGACAAATCCAATATATGTATACATATCTATACAGTTATCTTACTGCACAAGAAACATCAGATCTAGAAAGAGAAGAAAAAAAACAACCTAAGAAGGAAAACAAAATGCAAAAAAATATTCACAGAAAGTGTTAAAATGCTGTGTTGTGGCCCACATTCAGTTCCCACAGGCCTCTCTCTGGATGTATATGACTATTTTCATTGCTGAACAATAGGAACTGGTTTGAATCACATCATTGTTGAAGAGAACCATGTCCATCAGAATTGATCATCATATAGTCTTGTTGCTGTGTATAACGTTCTCCTGGTTCTGCTGATTTCACTCAGCATCAGTTCATGCAAGTCTCTCCAATCCTCTCTGAAATCCTCCTGTTGGTCATTTCTTACAGAACAATAATATTCCATAACATTCATATGCCATAATTTATTCAGCCATTCTCCAATTGATGGGCATCCTTTCAATTTCCAGTTTCTTGCCACTACAAAAAGGGTGGCCACAAACATTCTTGCACAGGTGGGTCCCTTTCCCTCCTTTAAAATCTCTTTGGGATATAGGCCCAGTAGAAACACTGCTGGGTCCAATGGTATGCACAGTTTGATAACTTTTTGAGCATAGTTCCAAATTGCTCTCCAGAATGGTTGGATCCGTTCACATTTCCACCAACAACGTATCAGTGTCCCAGTTTTCCCACATCCCCTCCAACAGTTATCATTATCATTTCCTGTCATTTTAGCCAATCTGACAGGTGTGTAGTGGTATCTCAAAGTAGTCTTAATTTGCATTTCTCTGATCAATAGTGATTTGGAGCACCTTTTCATGTAACTAGAAATGGTTTCAATTTCTTCATCTGAAAATTGTCTGTTCATATCTTTCAACCATTTATCAATTGGAGAATGGCTTGAATTCATATATATTTGAGTCAATTCTCTATGTACTTTAGAAATGAGGCCTTTATCAGAACCTTTGAATGTAAAAATATTTTCCCAGTTTACTGCTACCCTTCTAATCTTGTCTGCATTCATTTTGTTTGTACAAAAACTTTTTAATGTGATATAGTCAAACTTATTTATTTTGTGATTAATGATGACCTCTAGTTCTTCTTTGGTCACAAATTCCTTCCCCCTCCACAGGTCTGAAAGGTAAACCATCCTACATTGTTCTAATATGTTTATAATATCATTCTTTATGCCTAGATCATGAATCCATTTTGACCTTATCTTGGTCTATGGTGTTAGGAGTGGGTCAATGCCTAATTTCTTCCAAACTAGTTTCCAATTATCCCAGCAGTTTTTGTCAAATAGTGAGTTTTTATCCCAAAAACTGGGGTCTTTGGGTTTATCAAACACTAGATTACTATTGTCATTGAGTCTTTTGTCCTGTGAACCTAACCTATTCCACGGATCCACTAATCTATTTCTTAGCCAGTACCAAATGATTTTGGTGACCACTGCTTTATAATATAGTTTTAGATCTGGTACAGCTAGGCCACCCCCATTTGCATTTTTTTCATTAATTCCCTTGAAATTCTTGACTTTTTGTTTTTCCAGATGAATTTTGTGGTTATTTTTTCTAGGGACAATTTCTTGGGAGTTTGTTTGGTATAGCACTAAATAAATAGATTAGTTTAGGTAGTATTGCCATCTTTATTATATTCGCTCGACCTATTCAAGAGCACTTGATGTTTTTCCAATTGTTTAAATCTGACTTTATTTGTGTGGAGAGTATTTTGTAGTTTTGCTCATATAGATCCTGACTTTCCCTTGGCAGATATATTCCCAAATATTTTATACTATCGATAGTTATTTTGAAAGGAATTTCTCTTTGTATTTCTTGCTGTTGCATTTTGTTGGTGATGTAAAAAATGCTGATGATTTATGTGGATTTATTCTGTATCCTGCAACTTTGCTAAAGTTGTAGATTAACTCTTATAGTTTTTTAGTTGATTCTCTAGGTTTCTCTAAGTAGACCATCATATTATCTGCAAAGAGTGATTATTTGGTTTCCTCATGACCTACTCTAATTCCTTTAATCTCTTTTTCTTGTCTTATTGCCAAAGCTAGTTTCTAATACAATATTGAATAGTAATGGTGATAGTGGGCAACTTTGTTTCACCCCTGATCTTATTGGGAATGGTTCCAGTTTATCACTATTACATATGATGCTAGCTGATGGTTTTAAATAGATGCTACTATTTTAAGGAAAAGTCCATTAATTCCTATTCTCTCTAGTGTTTTTAATAGGAATGGATGTTGGATTTTATCAAATGCTTTTTCTGCATCTATTGAGATTATCATATGTTTTTTGTTAATTTGGTTATTGATATTGATTAACAATTATGTTAATAGTTTTCTTAATATTGAACCATCACTGCATTCCTGGTATAAATCCTACTTGGTCATGATGTATTATTCTGGGAATGATTTTCTGTAATCTCTTTGCTAATATTTTATTTAAGATTTTTGCAACACAACAACAATACTATATGAGGATCAGTTCTAAGGGATATGACTCTCTTCAACAATGAAATGCTTCAAACCAATTCCAATTGTTCAGTGAAGAAAGCCATGTATACCCAGAGAGAGGGATGTGAAATGTGGACCACAACACAACATTTTCATGTTCTCTATTGATGTTTGCTTGCATTGTATTTCCTTTATCGGATTATTCTTTCTTGTAGATACGATTTCTCCTGAACAAAAAAATGATGTGTGGCAATAACTACACATATATTTGATTTCTGCGCATATCTACTTTTAGATACAGCATCCTTTCATACATATACTTTGTATAATTATGTTATATATTATATATTTATATTATAAAAGCACATGACACCTGTATAAATATATAGTATGTATACTATATTGAATCTTATAGAATATATGGATGTAGTAATACACATAATATATATTATACATAATTAATGTATTATGCAGTATATGTCATTTCTATAATATGCACTACTTTATACTTATATATAATATAAGTATATATTATTTGCAATACAGATATACAGAATGAAAGGAAATTGGATTGTGGTTTAGGGAGGAGTACATATATATGTGTAAGAGTGTGTGTATATATATACACACATATATATAATGATGTTTATCTGTATAGTTATTCTCATCATTAAAATGCAGATAACGAAAAAAAAAGATTTTTGCATCAATATTCATTAGGGAAATTGGTCTATAATTTTCTTTCTCTGTTTTTGTTTTACCTGATTTAGGTATCAGTACCATGTCTGTATCATAAAAGGAGTTTGGTACTAGTCCTTCATTCCCTATTTTTTTGAATAGTTTCTATAATATTGGAGTTAATTGTTCTTTAAATGTTTCATAGAATTCACATGTAAATCCATCTTTTCCTGGGGATTTTTTCTTAGGGAGCTGATTAATGACTTGTTCTATTTCTTTTTCTAAACTGGTACTATTTAAGTAATTTATTTCCTCTTCTGTTAATCTGGGTAATCTATATTTTTGTAGATATTCCTCCATTTCACCTAGGTTATCAAATTTATTGGCATAAATCTGGGCAAAGTAACTCCTGATTATTGCTCTAATTTCCTCTTCACTGGTGGAAAGTTCTCCCTTATCATTTTTGAGACTAACAATTTGAATTTCCTCTTTGCTTTTTCTAATCAAATTAACTAGAGGTTTATCTATATTGTTGTTTTTTTCATAGTTTTATTTATTAATTCAATAGTTTTTTTTACTTTCAATTTTATTAATCTCTCCTTTTATTTTTATTGATTTCAAGTTTGGCATTTGATTGGAGGTTTTTAATTTGTTCTTTTTCTAGCTTTTTTAGTTGCAAGCCCAGTTCATTGATTTTCTCTTTCTCTATTTTATGCAAATAAGCATCTAGAGATACAAAATTTCCCCTTATTACCGCTTTTGCTGTATCCCTCAAATTTTGGTATGTTGTCTCATTATTGCCATTCTCTTGGATGAAATTAGTAATTGTGTCTGTAATTTGCTGTTTCACCCGTTCATTCTTTTTTTTTATTAAAGCTTTTTATTTGTATAACATATGTATGGGTAGTTCCCCAACAATGATCTTTACAAAGCTTTCCATTACATATTTTACCCCCAGTTCCCTCCCCTCCCCTAGATGGCAGTAAGTGTACTACATGTTAATAATGTTGAAATGCTTGAGAAGTTATGCAAGAAACATCCTATCTACAAGAAAAAAAAAAAGAAAATCAGAGAAAGGAAACACAATGCAAGCAAATGTCAATAGAGATCATGAAAATGTTACGTTGTGGACCATATTTCATTTCCCACTCTCTGGGTGTATATGGTTTTCTTCAGTGAACAATTGGAACTGGTTTGAGACAATTCTTTGTTGCAGAGAGCCATGTCCATCAGAATTGATCATCATGTAATACTGATGTTCCTGTGTATGATGATCTCCTGGTTCTGCTCGTTTCACTCAGCATCAGTTCATGCAAGTCCCTCCAGGCCTCTCTGAAATCGTCCTGCTGGTCGTTTCTTACAGAGCAATAATATTCCATAACATTCATATACCATAATTTATTCAGCCACTCTCCAACTGATGGGCATCCCTTCAGTTTCCAGTTTCTAGCCACTACAAAAAGGGCTGCCATAAACATTCTTGCACAGGTGGGTCCCTTTCCCTCCTCTAAGATCTCTTTGGGATATAGGCCCAGTAGAAACACTGCTGGGTCAAAGGGTATGCACAGTTTGATAACTTTTTGAGCATATTTCCAAATTGCTCTCCAGAATGGTTGGATCCATTCACAGTTCCACCAACAATGTATGTGTCCCAGTTTTCCCACATCCCCTCCAACATTCATCATTATCTTTTCCTGTCATTTTAGCCAATCTGACAGGTGTGTACCTCAGAGTTGTCTTAATTTGCATTTCTCTGATCAATAGTGATTTGGAGCAACTTTTCATATGACTACAAATGGTTTTAATTTCATCATCTGAAAATTGTCTGTTCATATCCCTTGACCACTTATCTATTGAAGAGTGGCTTGAATTCTTATATATATGAGATAATTCTCTATATATTTTAGAAATGAGGCCTTTATCAGAACCATTAAAGGTAAAGATGATTTCCCAGTTTGATGCTTCCCTCCTAATCTTGTCTGCATTTGTTTTGTTTGTACAGAAACTTTTTAACTTAATATAGTCAAAATTATCCATCTGGTGTTCAATTAGGAGTTCCAGGTCTTCTTTGGACATAAATTTATTCCATCTCCACAGGTCTGAGAGTTAAACTATATTACGTTCCTCTAACTTGCTAACAAAGTCCCTCTTTATATCTAGATCATGAACCCATTTAGATCTTATCTTGGTATGTGGTGTTAGGTATGGGTCAAGCCCTAATTTCTTCCGCACTAGTTTCCAATTTTCCCAGCAGTTTTTGCCAAATAGTGAGTATTTATCCCAAAACCTGGGGTCTTTGGGTTTATCGAATACTAGATTGTTAAGGTTATTGCCTAGATAGTCCTGATATCCTATTCTGTGCCACTGATCGACTGCTCTATTTCTTAGCCAGTACCAAATGGTTTTGATGACCGCTGCTTTATAATATAGTTTTAGATCTGGTACAGCAAGGCCACCTTCATCTGCCTTTTTTTTTCATTAATCCCCTTGAAATCCTTGAGCTTTTGTTCTTCCAAATGAACTTTGCTAATATTTTTTCTAGATCTGTAAAATAATTTCTTGGGAGTTTGATTGGTATGGCACTAAATAAGTAGATTACTTTGGGTAGTATTGTCATTTTTATTATGTTTGCTCTGCCTACCCATGAGCACTTAATATTTTTCCAATTGATTAGGTCTGATTTTATTTGTGTGGAAAGTGTTTTGTTATTTAGTTCGTATAGTTTCTGACTTTTCCTTGGCAGATAGATTCCTAAATATTTTATCCTATACATCTGCTATTTGGAATGCAATTTCTTTTTGTATCTCTTGCTGCTGAACTTTGTTGGTAATATATAAAAATGCTGATGACTTATGTGGATTAATTTTGAATCCTGCCACTTTGCTGAAGTTGTGAATTGTTTCTAGTAGTTTTTTAGTTGAGTCTCTAGGGTTCTCTAAGTATACCATCATGTCATCTGCAAAGAGTGATAATTTGGTTTCTTCATTACCTACTCTGATTCCTTTTATCTCTTTTTCTTCTCTTATTGCTAAAGCTAACATTTCTAATACAATATTAAACAGTAATGGTGACAGTGGGCAGCCTTATTTCACTCCTGATCTGATTGGGAAAGGTTTTAGTTTGTCCCCATTACATATGATGCTTGCTGATGGTTTTAAATAGATGCTACTGATCATTTTAAGGAAAAGCCCATTTATTCCTATACTCTCTAGTGTTTTTAATAGGAAAGGGTATTGGATTTTATCAAAGGCTTTTTCTGCATCTATGGAGATAATCATATGGTTTTTGTTAGTTTGGTTATTAATATAATTAATTATGCTGATAGTTTTCCTAATATTGAACCAGCCCTGCATCCCTGGTATAAATCCTACTTGGTGATAGTGTACTATCCTGGGGATGACTTTCTGTAATCTCATTGCTAATATCTTATTTAAAATTTTTGTATCAATATTCATTAGGGAAATGGGTCTATAGTTTTCTTTCTCTGTTTTCACCCTACCTGGTTTAGCTATCAGCACCATATCGGTCTCCTAGAAGGATTCTGGCAGTATACCTTCTGTCCCTATTTTCTCAAATAGTTTGTGTAGTATTGGAATTAATTGTTCTTTGAATGCTTGGTAGAATTCCCATATAAATCCATCTGGCCCTGGAGATTTTTTCTTAGGGAGTTGGTTATAGCTTGTTCTATTTATTTTTCTGATATGGGGCTATTTAAATAATTTATATCCTCTTCTGTTAACCTGGGCAATCTATATTTTTGTAGATATTCCTCCATTTCATTTAGATTATCAAACTTACTGGCATAAAGTTGGGCAAAGAAACTCCTAATTATTGCTCTAATTTCCTCTTCATTGGAGGAAAGTTCTCCCTTATCATTCTTGAGACTAACAATTTGATTTTCTTCTTTCCTTTTTCTTA